>JBAMHW010000022.1:18799772-18831272 GCA_037177495.1 Rhadinocentrus ornatus | reverse complement strand
GTTTATTACACCTCTCTCTGTAAAGTCCTCTGAGACAACTTTGTTGTGATATAGGGCTATACAAATAAACTTGACTTATTCTGCTGTTGTTGCAGCTGTTGCAGGATTTCCCCCACCACCCTAGCAACTCTCTCATTAATCAGCATGGCTCTTGCCAGCTCCTGTTGCGGAGACCCGCTTTACCGCTGCACTTTATTGAACCCTGCAACTGAGCATCAGCTCGATGGGGATCGAAACAGCAGGTCTGACAGAGCAGCCTGCATTGTAAACTTCGTGATGATGAAGATGATGTGAAGACACAGAACCGGCAGGGCACCCTTTTGAAATGATAGAAGCAGAACCCTAACCACAAAGAACCAGGGGTTTGTATGAGAGCACAGAAGGTAAATACTAACTTTGAGCTTTTAAACAGCCAGGAAGAGAGTGAGTGTGCGAGAACAAGCTTCTCACTGAGGGCTAAGAGACAGGTTTGTCAGACACTCAGACAGCAGGCAAATAAGAAAAAGTGAGAAGAAAAACAAACTGGCGCAGTGGCGCAGGAGTAGGGTAAGTTCACATCAAGAGATGTGAACTGAACTGATCAGACACCAAACACGCTAAGGACTTCACAATGCAGCATAATCCCAGTTTGTGTGGCTGCGGTGATGTCTATGACAAAGATTCCCAGCCTATGCAGACTTTTTTGGAGGTCACTTTGGGAAGCTGCAGCGTCATACAGAAACCAGCAGTGCAGTTGTCCAATGCACCTTAAATCCAATTACCAACGTGACCCAACCACCACCTCATCTCCAGTAATGGAAAATGCAACAGCAAGAAACATGACCTTGTAGTTTTACTAATGAAAATAGACTGCACTGTGCATTTAGAGCCAATATCCCAGAGTCATTAAAATTACTAATAATGATGTGGTTAGTCGATAAAATTAGACGCTAAAATAAGGTCTTGAAAAAGTGACTTCTCTGTTTAAATCATAAAAAACAAGCATTTGAGCTGTTAATAGGACCAAAAACTAAAACCAAAAAATGAATGAATGAATAAATGACTGACTGACTGACTGACTGACTGACTGACTGAATGAATGAATGAATGAATGAATGAATGAATGAATGAATGAATGAATGAATGAATGAATGAATGAACTGTAGTTTCAGTAAATCCTTATTTAAAGTAGGTTTAATTTCTTATCTTTTTTCATCATGCTCATTTTCTGATGTCAAAATACTTTGTTTTTTTTTACCTTTGTTGTTTTAGTTATATAATTTCTGTTCAAAATGAATAAAAAACAGGAATATTCCATTAACCTCTGATAACTTTCTATTGTTTATTTTCCAGTTAAGCACTCAGACTATTTTGTTCCATCCTATACCCCTCGTGTACGTTCTGAATGAGCAGCTCAGTTTATCACCAAATATGCTAGCTAGCTCTTTTCTTTTTTTTCCCATTGGCCCAGAATAGCATGCTCCATGCAGCTGCATACCATGCAATGTTAGCCAGCGTAATCTCGTGCATTTTTATTGCAGCCCCACAGCAGGTGCCAGCTGCAACCATGTATAATGTTATGTTTATTCTTGGGAGAGTTCTAAGTTGTTAAATGTATAATAACTGTCCACTTAGTTACGTCTGTTCAACTGCTCGTTAACACAAACAGGTAATTGACCAATCACATAGCAGCTACTCCGTGTATTTAGTCCTGTAAACATGGTCAAGATGACTTGTTGACGTTCAAACTGAGCATCAGAATGAGGAGGAAAGGGGATTTAAATGACTGATCGTGATCTGGCTGTTGGTACCAGATGGACTGGTCTGAGTATTTCAGAAACCTCTGATTGTCAACCACCAAAAAATATAAAGAAGAACTGCAGAACAGAGTTCAGAGATCAGGGTTTAGTGAAAGCATTAAAGGGGGAAAAGAAAGAGAGAGATGTGGAGAAACAGGTAACTGGGATGAAAGATGGCAGATATCTTGCTCGTGTTTTAACAGTAAATAAAAGAAAAGGTTTGAGAACCACTGCTTTATGGCCATAATGTACCATCTTCTGATGGCTACTTCCAGGATAATGCACCATGTCACATAGCTGAAACAATCTCAAACTGGTTTCTTGAACATGACAATGACTTCACTGTACTCCAACTGCCTCCACAGTCACTAGATCTCAATCCAGTTGAGCATCTTTGGGATGTGGTGGAACACAAGATTTTCATCATGCATGCACAGTTAAACCTGCAGCAACTGTGTGGTGTTTTTATGTCAATATGGAGCAAAATCCCTGAGCAATGTTTCCAACACCTTGTTGCATCTGAGACCAAGAATTAAGGCAGTTCTGAAGGGAAAATGTGGTCCAACTGGGTACTAGCAAGATGTACCTAATAAAGTGCCTGGTAACTGGATAAATGGTGTGTATAGGAGTAAATATTGGTAAAGAAACAACAGCATTATTCTCCTATTGTCCTACAATACAGTAGTGGTATTTTTACTTTAGACCAATACTAACCATGAATATATTCTGACAAATGACACAACAACCAGATATAGATTTGTTACCATCTGCAGTTTCTCTCAAATATTTTAAGATTTTGCCTTCTTTTCATGGGCAAACTTAATTTCTCCTCCACAAGCTAAATTCATAGTTTCCACCTCTGTCATGCAAAGTATCACAAACAAGTAGCGCCTCAGATAGAGTTGGAAAGACGCCATAAGAGCTGACACTAAAAGCCCTGCGCAGCACAGCCAACAGAGGCTCATATAACTTTATGGTAGGCACCCTTTCTATATCTGCAAGGTGAAAGCCTGAACTACAGAAGCAGAACAATGGGGGAGGAGGGATCTATGTAAACAGAGAGGTAAGAGCAGCTCTCTGAGGGTTTTATATCCAAAGGGTTTTATTGATCTAGAAGAAATAAAATTCTGAGCCAGGGATGCATGGAGTTGTGGTGGTTAGCACTATTGCCTCAAAGCAAGAAGGTTCCTGGTTTGAATCTTAGCTGGAAACCTTTCTGTAGGGTTTGCATGTTCATCCTGGGCATGGTTTCTTTATAGCTACTCTGCTATTGGTGATTCTTCATTGATCCTAAAGGAGAATGTACGAACATCCATGATTATTTGCTGATAATGTCTAAAATAATAAGAGTTAGAATGTACTGCTATGACCCTAATTTAGATAAAACAGGTATAGAAAATACATGGATTATAAAATCATCAGAGACTGTAATCAGTGGTCAAGTATAGAAGATGGTTCTTCAGAAGTTGTAATCTAACCAGACAACCTACCAAAAGATGTAATATCACATAATAAAATACATTGGATCTAAATTTAGATGCCAGGTCTGTAAGTTAAATCTGAACTGGAATAATCTTTTAAGCTTATTTTAACACTCTTCTTTGATTAAACCAACTTATTTACTTTTCTGTGCACAAAATTACCATTTCGAATAGTTTTCCAAGAGTGTCCGAAAAGCTTAAAACTCTAGAAAAGTCTAATTACAAATCTTTGGTTTAGGCCCAGCTGGGAAGCCCCTAAAATAGCGCTCCCAGAAGCGTCATTGCTGACACCAAATTAGGAGTAGTGGATACAAGGAAACGTTATTTGTACATAACACTGTATTTGGCTCATTAGTATTACCAAAAGGAAAATTTATTATTTTATCTATTAATGATGTCTGGTTCATTTTTTTCTGAATTATTTTTGACACCCTGTAAAGATTCATGTGTATTGTTCCATTGCATCATCGATCAAAAGTGCAAACGGTCATCTAAATGCTGGCACATAGTGGGGGGCAGACTGCAGGAAGGCATGTATCGAGCTGGACTCAACTGTACGCATGAAAAGTGACAGAAATAGCTGAGGAGCTTGACGTGAGTTTAACTGTTACTCCTTCCTCACCTCTGTGCAGTTGGGGTTTCCTGAATCCTCTGACCATCCATTGAACATCTTCATTTAACAATATTTTCTTGCATAGGATACAAATAAAACATGTTTTTTTTAACCTTCCAGTTGTACAGATTTATGCTGCAAATAGGGACACTGTTTAGTTATCCTGAAAGGAGGTGCTAATCTGCAATACACTCAGAATTTTTATGTTAGCTCCAAGAGGAAGTTTAATGTTATAACACAGTGCCCCCTCTTCTGTCCAACCTGGAAGCTTGCTCGTGTATAACCTTATCACCTAATAAATACAACTTAATGCACACAGTTTTCTCTTCTCCCCCTTTTCAACCTCACTCTTCATCACAGTCCTTTCAGCTCTTAGCCAATCGTAAGAAACTGCAGCTAAATCTTCTGTCCTGGATAGCTTCCTGGTCATGCCTCGTAGATTAAAACTGTTGAACCAGTTACAGAGAAAGAAGATTTATATAGATGGTCAACATTAGTGACAAGAGAAATGCCTTTAATGGAGGGATGCATGCGAATGTTAATCAGCTATCAGACAAAGAAGCTTTATAATCAAATCTGTGACAATGCATAATTGATGCTGGCTGTGGTACAAAGGTTTTTATAGCAAAAGAAAAAAGAACAAAAGGAGCTGAGCTACTATATCGACAAAAACAAAATAGTGGACATATTTGCTGCTCTTGTTACACAATATATGTAGCCTATCATAATCCATAACAGTATGGGTAGATACTGAATTCAGATCCAGTATTTAAGAGACGAAAAACAAACTTGTTGTTTCTCTTTAGTTGATCATTTAAGGACAAACTTGTCTCTATCTTTGCAGCATCACACTGAAAATTCTTGTGATCTGTTCCTAAAATCCAATTTAAAATACACTGTGATTCAAGGCCACGAAACAGTTTTCGATGGAGCATCTTTACAGAGGAAGAAAAAAACCTACACAAATACAGAAATAACATCACTACTGCTTCACTGCAAAAAAATAAATAAATAATAAAAATGTAGCTCCTCTGTCCACACAGCTGAGGGCTGTGATCTGTTTTAACAAGTGTTTCTATTATGGGGTCATTTTGGGATGCCCTGCTGTGGAGGCTGTTGCTTAGGTTATAAATAGGCTGAGGGGGATATGGGCTACAGAGGCGGCAGCAGGGATTATCTCACCCCAAATTATAATCAACTGCAGGATTTATATGGCATGAATCGATTAGAGATTTTAGGAGGAAAAAAACGCATCCATATGGCGCCAGGTTTTTGCAAAACGCATCCGCATATGTGACCATGTTGCAGGAATGTCATGACAGGGATCAATCGTCTCTCTACGTGAGCTGAACGGGCTGTAATTACGCTACATTGTCCCAGGAAAGTAGAGGCCAGTGCGCAGGCCCGGCTGCTGGGACTCCGCTGCAGCATCAAGCAGGCTGAGCAGTGCGGCATCAGATATCCTTTACAAATTACAATTCAGAATGGGACCTGAACTTCTACCCCGAGAGGGGTTTCATACCTCTTAAATATACTGTAAACGATTAGCTGTAACAAGGAGGATTAATTCTTTTCTGCCTTTTTTCATCGTTGTCCCAGTTGTCCATATTTTAACAAGTGCAGCAGCGCAACTGTGAATACAAAGCGCACAAAAACAAAACGAATGTCGCGTGTTTAAACACAAAAGCTCAATATGCTTTCTTTGCATAAAGTAGAATTATGCATTTGGTCCACTGTTTAGAAAGAAAACACTACATAGTAGCTAAGTTGTTGGCAAAAAGGATTAAATCAGGCAAAAATCCTTTACGCACGCTGTGGTCCTTCATCTTACATCCCAACATGTTGACTACATGTCGCTGAGCCAACTCCAACAGACCGATATGAACCATCGCAATCGGTGCTGTTTATTTATATATATATATATATATATATATATATATATATATATATATTTGTCATTTTTTTCTTTTTTTCTTTTTACCTTCAGACTGGGCTTTGCGGTGTATCCCACAGCTCAGAGGCCGGCGGATCCCACACATCCCTCGATGAGTTTGTCCCGGGTGACTCGGCGTTAAGTCTGCTGCTTGTCCTCCGTCTCCCCCCAGGCTTTTCCTCCACGGTGTCTCTAATCGCCTATGGAGATCCGCACATTTTACTTCACTGCAGCAGCGGCGGCACATGCCCAGACAGACTCATGCAGCTTTTGCATATTTGGTTAACCGTTTATTTTCCGCAGCTCAGAGCGCAGGCATCCAGACTGCTTAGCAGGAGAGGGCTACAAGTGAGGCGCAAGTTATGTCATCTAGTTTGGGCATCGTTGTTAAGACGAACATACACGGCTGTCCAACATTTGTGTTCTTTGCTTCCTGTTGAGACTTTTTATCTCAAACTTTCATGGATCTGATGGGAATGTACATTCTGTTTTCCCACACTTTGAAGCACCATTTGGGAAGGATACATTAATGGTTTGAAGAACTTTGGACCTTCAAACATGCAAATACACCAGCAGAAACAGTGCAGGGCTACTTGATTTAATTATATGCTGATACAATGCAGATGTGGGTTTAAGTGTTTGTGGCCTTTAGTTTTGTCTTCAATAAGTAAACTGCAGCTTAACTGAGCCATAGTAGATTCTCGTCTTTCACCTTTAACTCACTCTCGAGTTGTTTCTACACTGTCATCGCCCATATGTGAGAGTAAAGCCAATTTTTACAGATGCAGTCATTTATTTGAAGTACGCACAGTCCAATGACTGGCGCTGCAAGGTCAGTGGGGATGCGGAGGGTATAGCTGTCCAATCAGCTTTGCTTCATATGTTGCTGAATCCAAGCAGACTTTACTTAATACAGTTTAATCTGTTCTGCTCTGACTTTCAGGCAAAGTCTAATCTAGCCTTTTATTGCATGTATTGTACTTATATTCTCGGTCTGAAATAAGTTTATAGGAGGCGGCAAGAAACAAGTGAATTAAGTGAATATTACATGGCATCTGCCCTGCACAGAGCACGGAAAATTACGCAATAACAGCCAGACTGTTTAAAGTCATTACACCTTCTGATGTAATGTAATACAGGTTGTAATGGAAATATCAATGCCTACTCTAAGCTTCTTCTTATAACAAGACCTGAATAATCACTTAGTGAGTTGGAAAACATATCGGTTTACCTGGGAGACATTGCAAACCTGAGATGGTTTTAACTGCATTTATCATTTTCCACAAGGTCTCATAAACACAATAGGGAAACTCTCTCACAATCATAAAGCTAGCCATCAATATCAACCTCATCTTGCATATGAGTGGAATGGAACAGGCCATTTCTCTGTAAGTAGCAGCTGTACCTGCAGGTACTAGAATTATTGAGCTTCTTCAATGCAGACTTCCTCAGAAGCACACTGGCTCCAGAAACAAGGCCACTAAACTCAAATTTCTAACAAGTAGCAGCAGTGGGATATCTTCAAAATCTATATAGCAGGTCACAAAGTGTACTCTGACAGCTTGGGGGGATCTTTTAGGGAAAAATGTCCGAAGATGTAGGGGAAGTTGGAAGAGGAAATTCCAAAATTATTAAAAGTCAGATAACGATTATTCAGAGGCTTGAAAATTAGTATTACATAAAGAAGTAAAGGTACTGCAATGAAATTTAAATTTTGATAATTGACCGCTGTATATTAACAGTAAATGATCATACCTTTCTCTTAAGTTATTAAAGTCGCTCGATTTCAAACTCAGTAATGTTATAATTTAAATAAGGGAGATTGTTAGGATTATTTTACAGTATGATGATGGATTTAAGTAATTTTAATGCTTTCAAGTCCTACAATTATGAGATGCCTCCTTGTTGAAAAATATTTGGAATAAGCAAACCACAGGAAGCTTGATGTGTTCCTATTCCGTTTCCAATAGCCCAAAATGTCATTTTTGAGTCCAGTTTAAAGGAAAAATTATTCATTTTTAGTCAGTGCAAAATCAATTCCTACTGATAAATATGATAACATAAGTGTCAGTGTGTATCTTAGATATTGGTTTAAGACATTATTTTCTCCATAAAAGATGCCTTTGGTGTTCATATGTGGCATGCAGTGCACAGATGTCTTCTCCACAAAGCAACTAATGAACAGAAAATAAACACACTGACAAATGACTGGACATGAAAGCAGAAAGCATTCCTGCTTTTTAGTTGTTTTCACATGTTTGCTTACAAAACAAGTTATTGTTTGTGCATTAAGTCTAATACTGATAACATGTAAAGCCATTAGGAATGAAAAAATTCCATAGATTTGCATATACCCTGTTTGCATACCTGTGTGGAGTTAAAAAAAAACAGGCCGACACCAGCTGGAAAATAGAACATTCAGTGCAAGTTTTCACACCTTTCACCTCTGTGAAGAGACACCAAAATAAGAGGGGGAAAACATTCCATGAATTTTTTTTAATTCCATTACCGAAGCATAGATGCATTAATTGTGAAAAAGGTAGAAAAAACACCAAGTCTTTCTCAATAAGTTAAACCTCTCTGGCCGAAGAACAGGGTGAGCTCACACGACAGAAAAGAAATATTTCCAGTAAAGCATTCAGATTCAAAGAAACATAAGACAAGTTTAAGTCATGTCGCCGGCAGAAAAGTGCGTCTCCTTTCTGACTTGAACTCATTTCAAAAGTAAAACACAGAAGATGCAAGTGGCTTATGTTACTTTCCTTCCACCCTTTTCCACAGGGTTTTTTGCAAGCATTTTTCATGAAACTTCACAAGTTTCATCGTTTGATCGACAAACAATAAGCTGAGTTATACTTGGTAAAAAAAAAAGAAATGATTATAATAACAATAACAATAATTACAAAGACAGTAATAACAACAAATGTAAGTGATAAACACAGTCCTGTACAGTCAGGCTCATCCTCTGATAGACCCCAGCCAAACAGATCGACTGGTCTCCAGCAGCACGACAGATTTGTGCTGACTGAAGAAAAGTGGCCAATGCTGTCGTCTCCTCTCAGCTGCCCTCAGCTCTGGTTTAGTGGAAAAAGCCATCTCCATTTCAGGTTTCTCTCTGCTGTTAGATAAGACCAAAGGCATACTTGTTATTTACCTGTTGTCAAGCAAGTTTGTAAATTAACCACATTTTCTGGCCTCTAGGTGGCAGCAGAAACCAAAATGTCAACAAATTACTGGGAAATCCATTTATGTATTGCAACTTTAAAACAAATAGAAAAAATAATCTTAATTACATAATGATACTTTACCACTTTCTTATGGATAAGCAAACCAATCTGTAAGTTGCCCTAATAATACACCATCTTTATTAATGCTCAGGGTTCAGTCAGAAACGGTAGTTCTACACAATATGACTGCAGCCAGAGAACCAATTAAACAGAGAATTTTTAAATGAACTTAGCTGTGCTGCATGTCTCACCTCACTGGGGTTTGCAGTAGAGATTGTTCCCACAGAGACCATTCAGTCTAGCTCATGTACTTCATCCTGCAGCGAGGCCGAGGCTCGTCCTGCATCACTTACACGTTTGGCCATAATATCCCACTGTGGAGTTAGGGCTTTGGATTTGGTACCTACAGATGAAACCAATGAGAGATGTTACCACAGGAAAAACAGACAGTTTCTTCAGCACAGACCACTCTTCCTCATGGAAATGCTAAATGTAAACTTAAATCTGTTGCATATGGACCATTCTCAGCTTTCATCACTGATCATGTGACTTGCACGCCGGCGACGTTTGTGGATGGCAAAAAGATCAACAAAGCAGGTGTACGGCTACAGGGCTCAGGTCTACAGCTAGCCTTTAACATAAATAATGTACAAAATAATGGTACATCTGTGTTGTGCTTTTGGATGTTCCAATCGACACCCTAAGAATGGGATTTTCTTTTACAGCCTGCCTGCTGACCCTGAACGACAAGCTAAATGTGTTGCTGCCATCAAACGAGATAACGGGAAACTGTCAGAAAGCTCCCAGCTGTGTAGCGAGCGCTTTGTCGGTGGTAAGTTTATAGAATATTTTGCTAAGTATGTTTTCCAAGTCTATTTATTGCAGGAATATATTTATTTTCAAAAAGTAAAAACAATGCGTTACCAAAAAATGCAGCAAACGGCAGTGCTTTAATGTTATTGCGCCCAGGGACACTTCACATTAGTCTGTTGTTACCGGACATGTAATTGAAGCTAATTTTGTCTTCCCCTAGGTAAAAGTGTGAAAACCTGTTGTCCTCAGCCTATGTCCCGTCCATCTTCGTGTTTGTCTGCACTCCTGAGACAAGAAGGCAAAAGGAAGATCTGGAAAAGTTTGAAAGACAACAGCAAGCAAAGAAGAGAAGAGTACAAATTACATTAAAGCTTTTAAAAATGGTTTTGTTCATTCGTTTAATTCTTGAACAGAAATTCTTGTTCATTCAAGAAATAAAACAACATTGTTCATGTTGAACCAGGAGGACAGTCACTTAATAAGTTTACACGCAATTCATGTTTTACGTAAAGCAAGTTTCTCAGAGTATGAATACGGATATTGGACAAATTCAACCTCCACGGCGGATCACTAGTTGGACATGCATTTTCCTTTGTGGTCTCAACAAACTAAACAATCTTTAAATAACAATGTTATCTCACATTGTTAGTAATGTTAACTCCTAAATATATCACCGGGACATCCCTAATCTTTACATCGCATTAACATCATCTGCATCTGTTTTCATACTAGGCTCTGACATGAAGAGGAAAAACTTTGTTTGGGGCACTTTCCACAGCTGAAGGTCTGATTCCCACCCTGCCATGAAATATTTATAGGCCTCTAATCTGACTTGTATGCTTTAATTCTGCCCCTGTGAAGTGCGACTGTCGATTGACTAGGTAGTTGTAAATGTCAAAGTAAGGTAAATCAGGTAGCAATATTTCCATCTGCTGCACATTTTGGAGTTTTTTAATAAACAAGGAATTGGAAAAATTAAATGGATTTTGAGCAACAGCAAGTGCACCTTTTATTTCAAAATACCTCTGTCTGCCTTGACCACATAAGTGCTGAACTGGGTTGGAAAGTGTGAAGTCCGCTAGCACCATCCCTGATGAGAAACAGTTAATAGTCACTATAGCTACCTTTTTGCCACCCAACAGTGTGACGTCAGTGAGAATGGTCCATAGGAATAACATCTATTATTACTGTTTACACAGTAAACCTGGCACTACATTTCTCATGTCTTTATGCATTTCCATCAGACCACAACATTCAGATTTTTTAACAGCATTAAAAAAGAAAATAGTAAGGTTGGTGTTTCAGGAGGCAGGTGTCAATATTGAATATTGGTGTCACCCATTCCTTTCAATAGTTTCAACAGTTGAAAAATAAGTTCATAATAAGTAAATAATATGCCATTGAATTAAAAAAAGAATAAAACCTTAAATTCACATTCTGATTAACTGAAGACTGCAAATTTTAGAGGTAATAATTAAAGTTTCGGTTCCGAAACTGCAGAGATTTATTTTAACCACAGGGGGGCAGCAGACACAAGTCTTTGACTACATGTTGATGCTGCAAACTGTCCTCCATTATTACTACAGCTTGTAAATAGAGGAATCTTCTCAATTCCTTATTTTCCTTGGTTTTTCTCTGCTCTGCCTTCCTGCCTGAGAACTGTGTATCTGCCTTAGAACATCGCCGTCAATGACATCTTAAAATGTATCTGGGCGTTGTTGGAGCTATGATCAAGAATACACATGAGTACCGTGATAAATTAAGGAGGTGTGAGACATTACACTTCTTCTAAAATCAATTAAAAATCACTAAATATCAAAGCAGGCTGAACAAAACAGATAAATGATGTAGCTGCGCCACACGTTTAATAAATGCTAGGCAAAAACGAGGGATGCAAAGTTAAGAATCTGTTCAAACTCGTTGATTCCTCTTTCCTCTTGATTATTCCTCTCCTCAGATTCAAGGCAAGAGAGACTAGAGGTGGGGAGGAGAGGAATCATGGATGTGTAAACTAGAAAATGAGAATTAGTGCTGTAGTCACGTTTCTGCCCACCTGGTGAGTTTATATTCAGCTCCATTTTTACCTTCTACCAACAGGAAAAAATAAAAATCTTAGGCTGTTTAATCCTGTAACATTACACCAGCTAGTTACCAACTGTGTCTGCTGCAGTCAAAACTGTTGTGAGAGTGAACCAGAGCAGTTTTATAAATGAGGCCTTTGTCCCTCAAAATTTTAAATAAATCCAACAAAGAGCTACCATTCATTATATACCTTCTTAAATGAGCACAAATGCAGCATATCCCTTCAAACTGTATTACTGGCGCAGTCATATTATACATTTGTTAAAGTAATAGCGGAGTTGGTATGAGCTCTTATAACTTAAGTAAGGAGAATGAAATTAAAACAGCAAAAAGCTGAATAATAGAAAAACAGAAAATAATGAATTTTATCTTCTGATAAACTCCTGTGATCTGAGAAAAGTCAGTAAGTTGGGAGTGAAACTGAAAACTAACTTTTAAATCGCAGATCCTGGCTGCCATCCAAACCCAAACATGCTTCTGATGTGTTATCCCGGCCAGGGCCTAAGGTGGGCTCACAGTACAACAGAGATGCTCTCCCTTAGGATACACTCAGAGAGCCGTCCTCCTTCCCCTCTTCACAGTTACCATGACAACACAGACCATAGCCTCCAGCTAAAACAGCAAGGCCAATCCGATCCTCTCACAATCTCCCCTCTCCCTCATCTGCTCAGCGCATCCCCCCTCCCCCGGTTCTCTTGATCTGTCAGTCTGTCTTTACCCGTTTCTTATATCACAGGGGATGGGGAAAGTGGGACACAGTCCAAAAACACAAGACCCTCTTTTAGACCTGTTGGCACTGGATCTTAATTGTGTGTACTATCCATTGAGAGGGCTTGTATATATGTATATATATATATACACACACATACATACATACAGCCTGCAGCTCAGGAGCATCAAGTTGCCCAACAACCAACTAATGTTTTTAAATATAGACATAATAACAAATGCAGGCTTTTAGCAATTCTGTTACTTTTTTTTCCTTGGAATAAATTGCATTAAATTTCCATAACATAACGACACTAAAAGTACCAGTAAACTTAACTAACACAGTTAAGACAACAGACAATTAAGAGACCAGGTACACAGAGTCTAAAAGTAATATGTAAACAAATTATGGCTCCCTGTGTCCACTCGACTGCATTAACACGGACAAACAACTCCTGTACTGAAAGCTCACATTGCACAGATTCCAAAACTAAGTTTCATCTCGCTATGACTAAGATTTACCAAACCAGAGGCAAAAGAAGGCCCAATTTATGCTTCACGTTAGTAAAACAGTCATGAAATGTCTTACCTTTGCTGTCTTGCCTGAAAACTTATATCCACCCAGATAAAACCGCATTTAGTAAAAAATTAAAATAACATAAAATAAAATAAATTAGCAGCTTATTATCTCTTACATTAGCAGCAAACACTAAGACCATGGGCTCCACCATGTTGCCACGGTAAGTACTTCGTAATAAATCCGATAATGGATTGGAAAATGTAGACAACAATCTTTTGAATACTGTTTTTCAAAAGGGCATGTATCATATCAGATTATTACAATAATCTGATTACTCCCTGATTTTTATGGTTATGTACAGGTTTAGGGTATTATTAAAAAAAAATAATTATCTGAAAATGTCTTAAAAAAATAAGTGTTGTTACATATATATCTGTAAATTATTTGATTATCTAATCAGATTTAATCTAAATCAAATCAGACTCAAATCAGTTATTGAAATTAGTGGCGATATTACATCACATTACAATCATTTAGCTGACGCTTTTATCCAAAGCGACTTACAATGGTTAGGCAGTAGCGTTAAGGGTCTTGCCTAAGGACCCAACTGGAAGGTGTTAATGTTCGTCCCCTGGGGGATTCGAACCCTGGTCTCCCACATGGGAGACTGATGCTCTACCCAGTAGGGCCCGACCAATATGGATTTTTTGAGGCCGATAATAGCTGTGTTATTGCTAACATAGACTGTGTTAACGAATGTTGTTATGACAGGCCGTTTTTTAGGAATAACTTAACCAGATGATATGTGTGAACTGTCGACATCAGCCGGTTCTCAAGTAAACGCTGCAATGCTCTAACATTTTACATGCACATCCTGTTCCGGTTCTTCACACTTCAAAATAAGAGTTCCGCTTACAGCAGTTAGCCAAAACATTATAAAGGGTAGCGCCTTAAGCTAATTTAGCACAACTTTAACAATGCAGCGTAAATAAAAAGCTGACCGACACACTCGTCATTACACATGGCAAACAGAGTGAAACTGAAACTGGAGACATGCCAAGTCATTAATTTCACAACATTATTATAAACTTACCTGTCGGGAAGCCCCACTCAGTTTAAATTTAACCTGGCTAGCTACTAGTTACCCCTGTTAAAAAGACAGGTTGATGACTGTGGGATTGAATGGAGTCAGAGCTCTTTCTAGTGGACAATTGCTGCAAGGACATCATTCTGCACGACTCTGACACTTTACATTTACTGTTTTATAAGAAAGTAACACTAAATCGGTGTATAATCGGCAAAACAAAGGCCATCAGTGGTCATTTTGAAAAGGGCTAATATCAGCCGATTTAATTGGTCGGGCCCTAATATCCAGCTCTACTTAACAGACAATAGAAGTTTCATCATATCTGTTTAATATGGTGTTTTAACTTATCTTTACACAGTTAATATGAACAAAGGTATACTAACTATAAAATCTAATTAGACTGATAGCTGGGAAATTAAGCATATTTTCCATTCCAATGCTAATGAACATGACAACCACTAACTTAATAGACCAATTTACCCACAAACCAGCACAAAAATAGAATTAACGCAAATGATTAATGAAAGCTCATTTATCATTTAAAAAAGACTTTTTGCTTAGTTTAATGGTGACAGAGCAAACACACTGGAAATGTACTCGGAGCCCTCTAGTTCATGTATCACTCACCATCCAGTCCGTTGTGCTGTTCATAAGTGCGTTTGCCCAGGATGGTGGGGGAGCCATTGTTGAGGATGGGAGTAGACTTTATGGGGGTCAAGCTGCCTGTAGAGATGGTTGGTCCACGAATCGGGGGATCAGGCTTGCGTGGACGGGGATGTGCTTCTAAAAATGTTAGGAAATAAAGAGGTTACACAGAGAGGACTAAAAGTGGGATGGCACCTACAAAAGGTTGTAAGATCTTTAAAAGCATCTTTAGGTGGGAAATGAGATAGTTGCAGTCAAGTAAGTTATGTACAATAAAAACAGAAATAGACCTGAAAATAAAATATTAACATTTTCACATAAGTGAAAAACTATTTAAGAGGAAAAATTACTTAAGAAAATGCTGAAGTGGAAGAGGTCCAGTGTGTGTGGCCTATTTCCTTTTGAGACAATGTGATAATTTCCTTTTAGACTTACTTTAATAAAACAAAAGTGAGACCCTAACTAAACATCTAACAGTTCTTGTTAAATGAAGCAAGATTTCAAGATTTCCTCTTTTGTCTGACTTTGTATTCTTATACAGGCATGGCTTCTTACCCAAGTACCGAACCACAGACTCCAGAGGTTTACGCTCCACAGGTTTCAGTGGCAGAGGCTTTTTTGGCCTATCCGCTATCCGCAGGGCACCTGTAGGAATTCAGGGAAGGAAAACGATGTATTTGCAAAAACAGCAAAATAAATAAATCAAGGTGCAGAATAAAAGAAATGTCACTATTCAATTACATATGGACAATGTGTGGTATTACAAAGACTACAAGAAGGTTTATCCCTGTCAAAAGATAAGCTGGGGGAAGAATTGGTTCCTTACACTCTGCTTTGATGGCTGCTGTATTGACAGGGAGGTAGGGGTGCCTGGCCAGATATCGAGGCCGGATGATGTCCTCGCAGAGTCGACGTGCCGTCCGTGTAAGCGTGGTAGTCTGCAGGTAAAAAGCCTGTCTGGTCTTTACTGCAAACTTGGGGCTGCCGCTGTGCCGCAGGGGCAAACCATGAGGGCTCTGGGGGTACAAAGATGTAAATAACATCTTTAGTTGATGCCATAAATGAAGAACCATCTGTACATGTTGACTGATGAGGAAAATATCTGGAGTACTTTGCAAACTGAGATGGATTTAATAATTTAAATGTATTAACTTCTTTCAATGTGTCCCAAAACGCACAATTCAATACAGCACAAAGTCCAGGTTTAGGAGTCCCATTTATAAAACATTGTGTAGGAGCGATAATAACAGTGTGTGTATGCCCAAAAGCCTCAAAGCACAGCTTGGGCTCTGGAACCACTGTCCTTGAGAGGGGCTGGACCCTCTTCCATTCTGGAATTACTCACAGACAGTCTAGGCCGCAGTTCGATGATGGACTTTGTAGTTGTGTCGTCGGACTTGCGGCCGCATGTCTTGGACACTCGGGTGAAGAGGGGGGCGGAGCTGTCAACTGATCACCACCTGGTGGTGAGTTGGCTCAGATGGTGGGGGAGGATGCCGGTCAGGCCCAAGCGTGTTGTGAGGGTCTGCTGGGAACGTCTGGCGGAGTCCCCTGTCAGGAAGAGTTTCAACTCCCATCTCCGGCAGAGCTTTAACCATGTCTCAGGTGAGGCAGGGGATATTGAGTCCAAGTGGGTTGTGTTCCGTGCCTCTATTGTTGAGGCGGCCAGCCGCAGCTGTGGCCGCAAAGTCGTTGGTGCCTGTCGTGGCGGTAACCCCCGAACTTGTTAGTGGACACCAGCAGTAAGGGATGCCGTCAACGTAAAGAAGGAGTCCCATTGGGCCTTTTTGGCCTGTAGGACCCCAGAGGCAACTGATGGGTATCGGTGGGTTAAGCAGAACGCAGCTTCGGCTGTCACTGAGGCAAAAACTCGGGCATGGGAGGCGTTTGGAGAGGCCATGGAGAATAACTTCCGGACAGCTTAGAGGAGATTCTGGTCCACCATCCGGCGGCTTAGGAGGGGAAAGCAGCGCTCCATCACTCTGTATAGTGGGGATGGGGGGCTGCTGACCTTGACTCAGGACATTGTGAGGCTGTGGAGGAAATTCTTCGAAGACCTCCTCAATCCCACCAACACGTCTTCCGTTGAGGAAGCAGAGTACCTGGGGACCCTGGTGTTGGCTCTCCCATCTCTGGGGCTGAGGTCGCTGAGGTGGTTAAAAAGCTCCTGTGGGAGCTTTTCCTTAAGGCTCTGGAAGCTGTATTGGCTGACACGTGTCTGAAGCATCGCGTGGACATCGGTGACAGTTCCCCTGGACTGGCAGGCTGGGGTGGTGGTCCGACTCTTGAAAAAAAGGGTCCAGGAGGGTGTGCTCCAACTACAAGGGGATCACACTCCTCAGCCTCCCTGGTAAGGTCTATTCAGGGGTGCTGGAGAGGAGGGTCTGTCGAATATTCAAACCTCGATTGAGGAGGAGCAGTGTGGTTTTCGTCCCGTTCATGGAACAGTGGACCAGCTCTACACCCTCTTCAGGGTCTTGGAGGGGGCTCAACCAGTCTACATGTGCTTTGTGGACTTGGAGAAGGCGTTCGACCGTGTCCCACCGGGGACTACTGTGGGAGGTACTCCGGGAGTATGGACCCCCTTGTTGGAGCTGGTTCTGGTGGCTTCATCAGGCCGTGATCTTCAGCTCTCACTGGAGCGATTCGCAGCCGTGTGTGAAGCAGCTGGGATGAAGATGAGCACCTCCAAATCAGAGAACGTGGTCCTCAGCCGGAAAAGGGTGGAGTGCCTTCTCTGGGTCGACAATGGGGTCCTGCCCCAAGTGGGCCAGAAGCCTCCCTGGTGAGGTGTTCCAGGCATGTCCCACCGGAAAGAAGCCCCGGGGAAGACTACATCTCTACATCTACTACTACATCTCTCGGCTGGCCTGGGAACGCCACGGGATCCCCCCGGATGAGCTGATAAATGTCGCTGGGAAGAGGGAAGTCTTAGTTTCCCTGCTTAGGTGGGTAAAACTAGGTAAAACTATGGTCACGCACACCTCCAAGCAAAAATCACAGACTACGTGGAAACGTGTGCACTTGTATCAGCCTCATATTCCGCCCTGAACATGGCTATATATGGTCAATGCAAAACAGGACATGAATTTCGTTGCATATATCGTTGCTGATCAAAGAGGAAATCATGGCAACAAAACACCCCCCCCAAAAAAAAAAAAAAAAAAATTCCAACACAGAAATTAAATTGCATGTGGGCAAAGTGGAGGCGAGTAAAGAAATTTTGTTTGGTGCTCACAGCAGCGGAGTCATAAATAAAAGAAAACCCTGCGAGTGCAATGTGCTGATGTGCGGTGCAGACTGACAGTGTGGCTGACAGAACTGTAGCAGTAATAAACTAGATTAACTCAGAGATGCGGACCTCTGCTAAAAAAAAATCTAATAACTTGTTTCTTATTCCATTTATGACATTTTCTGAAACTTTAATCAAAATACGTCCATAGCTTTTTGAGTTATGTTGCAGACAGACAGACAAACCAAAGTACTGAATACAAGACCTTCACCTTGGTGAAGCTAATAAAAAAAAAAAAGAAGATTGGTCAGACCTCAAGGTGGAAGCATAAGAGAGAAAAAAAAAAGCAAGCTTGCCTCCTGCCATCAGAGTGGGAAGCATGTCAGGCACACCTGAGCTCACAAACTGTACCATAAAATGAAGAAGGGAGACACTGACTTGGCAGAGACTACAGATAAACCTGGTAAAGCTTTGCTACATATTCTATGTAATGGAAGTGTAAACTATTTTATTCCACATGCAGAGAAAACAGCCTGATGTGCTGTATCCTTCAGTTCCTCCACAGTTGGGGGCGGGAGGTGGTCCCGATCCTGACGAGGGAGATGTGGTTGCCAAACTCTGGCTGTCTTTAGCATAAGTGTTGCCCAGTGCGCATGTCGCATCTGGAAGTGGTCGGCTTCTGACCCAAGCTCCAAACACAAAGAGAGACCATCAGCACTAATAATGTCATCACTGATGAACTTAAAGAAATTAGACCTGTGATGTGCAACGACTTGACAGTTATGTGTGACATATCTAATACATTAAGGGGGCTATGGGTCGCGGTCCTCATACTGGGAAGGGATAGGCCAGAAGGGACACTGTTTGCTTCCCACCTTGGCAAAATGATGGTGTCAACCAGCGGTATAGGCTACAACCATGATAATAACTTTACCTGTTAGTTGAAACACCCGTCTCTGAAATGTCCATACGCATGGTTCAGAGTTTACGTACAGGTGCGCACATTGTCCCGTCACGTTTCTTTTTATAGATGGGGAGCAGCGTACGCCACTTTCAGGCCCCTTTTTGTGTGTATGCCATGTTTATAAATGAGTGTTGGCGATACAGGGTCGATCATTCTAAACAGGTTCTGAGATTAATACCACTGGTCTAGATTTTATGAAATATTGACCTGATAATTACAACTAAAGTAATCATCTAATGTAAAAAAGTGAAGAAAATCCCAAGTGAAGGAAAGTTAACCCTAAATATTTGTAAGCACTGGCTTGCTCTTGATACAATACAGTAAAAACAGGCTTAGTTGTAAATGGTGATTAATCATGATTAGTCATGATTAATTTATTTGTAAGCTGTAAATGATCTGATTAACATTTTCTAATAATTTGACAGCCCTAATTTAAAGTGAAGACAGATACAGATGTTGATACTGAGGCAAGAAAATACCCGTCATTTCCTGGTTATCACTTGATGAGAGTCTGATGCTTGTTTTGCCAGATGTTGAATTCATCTTTTTAAAATTTAAATGTTTTAATATCTCAAATTTGTAAACATGACTAATGAATAAAGAACGTTAGCAGCATTTCTAATTTTCCAGCCCAAAGTTAACATACGGCTGAACTGTACATGTAGCATTCGGACAACAGAGAGGCTTCAGGCTTCAGGCTTCAGGTTTTGAATGATAACTTGTACCGTGCTGTTGCGGTTGGGTCCTGGCCTTTCTCCGTCCAGTCTTGTGGGCATCTTCAGCCCTCCGTACTTCTTCCAGTAGATCCAACATGAAGCACACAGTCGACACTGCATGTTGGGAGGTCCCCAAGAATACCACTGGTAGGAGCTGCTGGCTGCATGCACAAATTCACACGGGTAAGCACAAGCGAAGTAAGTAAAGAAAGTAAGTAGCAAAGAAAAGAACACAGTATAACCATGCAAGAGCACTACTTTATTCACTCATTAGCAAATTAAGTACAGTTTGTAAAGTAAGAATAATCTTCTGGATGGCAAAAAATGTCCTTTTCTTTCTTTCTTATTTTTCCTCAATCAAGTCAACCCAACATGAAAGTGTGTCCATACAGCAAGGACAGAGTGGTTCTGTGCTATTTAAAAGATCTGCATCATAAAGAAAATGGGCAGATGAGTCAGATAATACTCTGAATTTTTATTGAACAACAAAAGTCAGATGATCTATTTGGTGTTAGGTTGTTGGGATGTCTTGTTATCTCCTGGTTGAGATAAGATCTGGCTTCAATTGATGCAAACATTTATGATAAGATAGCATTTACTTTACTTTCTTCCCTGATATTTTAAAGGCCAACATGGCCCTTCACAGAACAATTCTAATGTCATAAAATATTTTTTTTATGTTTGTTGATTTGTCAAGTTTATCCAAAGGATCTTTGAGCTGGAGGCAAATTGTGAATGAATACATTTACCTGTATAATTAATAATTACAAGGGAATTTATTTGTAAGACTTTTTAAAGTTCTTTTCTTTTTTAAATAGCCAAATGCTGCAACCACTTCAAAATGTAATGAATGCCAATCCAATTATTCTAAAACTGAACCAACCAACAAACAAGATTATTAAATCAGCTTATTAGATCAAGCTGCTATTTATGAATTAATTTCAAGAAACTAAATAAGGTCTTATGAAACCGAATAACTTACTGTAGCAGCTTTCACAGGCTCTGCCCAGGCCGGGGGTCTGCCCTGAGACTGGTTGTCCTGGGACACCTGCACCCGCTGCTCCATTTAAAAGAGCTGGCTTTACATTGTTACTCAGCTGGTTAGGGTTTGGCTTGTTACTGAAAGGGCACATGAACAGAGACAGAGTCAGACCAGCACAGATAAGACAGACCCTCTTAGTGTAGTCTCAATTAGAGAACAGATAACATTCATGAGCCTGCAGCCAAGAAGTGACTCTGCTCTGCTGAGAGATGTCATCAACACTAAAACTGTAAACGAAGGATTAAACTGTTGGTCTAAAATCCCAGATGTGTTGGTGCATTTAACCTTTTACAATGTGCAAAAGAAGGCAGAAAGAATAAACAAAACAAAACAAGGTAATACAAAATTGGCAGCCAAGTACTCACTAGTTGGGTATGTAGACCTGCTTAAGCTTACTCTCCGCCTCAGCTGCTTTTAATCGTTTCTGGAGCAGAAAGCACGGGAGGAAGGAGGGCAGAGAGAAAAACAGGATTAAACTTATTTACTTCCAAACCTTCATTCAATTGCAATGGGAAATATTAAGCACGTTTTCTTCAACAACCTTGAGTTCAGATGCCCATATGGATACGCATGATTATTTACAGTTACTTTTCTTTCTTTTTTTTTTAAAGTTTAAATAGGTGAGAAGTCAATATTTATCCCTTTTATTTAAATTTAAAAAATTTATAAAAAGGATAAATATTTACTTCTCACCTGTTTGAACAAATAAAAAAAAATTATGCTAATTTTTAACAATTATGAAAATAAATCCATTCTTTAGACAAATTGTATATAAAACCAACGCTGGCCAAGTTGAGAAAAAAATCTATTTGAATTGTTAATAAGATCTGACTGGGCATCAGAAAAATGACAGTATTTCTCAATACATAATAGAAGTTACCTGCTGTACGTATCTATCTGTGGTCTTCCACATGTAGTAATACTCAATTATACTCGTCAGTGACTTCCAGGGCAACTACAGAACAACAGAAAAAAAATAATCATAATTTCAGCAGATGTGTTGCTAGGGTCACAGGAGCAGATTTTTATCTCGCAGGCTGCCACAAATCAGTAATGATAGAAAACTATGATTAAAGAAAGAAAAGGTGACTGAAACAATGAGCTGATTAAATAGTAAATCATCAGACAAAAAACTGATTTAGTATTTCATCACTGCTAAGGTGAAGTTCCTGTTTCCAGGCTGTCTGAAGGACTTTCAAAGATTTTCTATGGACAGTGGCTGCTTTTTTACTTATTTTTTTATATTCCAGTTCTTGTACCTGAATGTTGCCATAGGAATGGGTTGGTAGATTTCACCTATGAATCATTAGAAAATATATATATTTTTTTTTAAACTAACTCGAGTGTGAACTGGTGTTGTGTCTATGAAAAACATACAGACCTTTAATAGACTCTTTAGATTCAATGCTAGCACCCTGTAGCAAACACACATCATTTGTTTCCCTTTATTTAGTCACTTCTACAGAAAAATGTGGCCCAGAATAACACAGTTTAACAGGAACTTAATATTATTTTTGCACTAACAAGGTGATTCTGAAAGAGCTGTTAAGCAAAAACCTAGTGTATTTCTGCGTGGTGTGCTCTGGGCCCTAAAAAATTTGACACAAGAACTAGACTAAAAATCAGTGACACAGGCCTGATGGAGTGATAAATACTCCACAAAACCAGAACCCTAACATTACTGAAGCAGTGTGGGATCATCTTGACAGACATTGGATTAAAAAGCAGCCAACATCCAAAAAACAGCTTTGAAAAGTCCTTGAAAAGGTGCCTGGAAAACTATTCCCAAGGACTAATTAAACAAATTACAGGAACGCTTGCCTAATACTCATGCTATAAAGGAAACTAAATGTTATTTTTAAGTTTGTCAGAATTGTACAATCTCTGTTTTTTGCTTTTTCTATTTATATTTTTACGTTTCAATAACTCTGAACCTGGCAGTATATGAACAAACAAGGGATGGGTCAACACTTTTGCACAGCACTTTTATTTGAATTAGGTTTTTTTTAGGTAGTTATACTGAAAAACGTGCTGTAATACTCTGTAAATAGCAGCCCCACCCATGATGGTGGTGTAGCCCTCTTGTTTGACAAAAGGCTTGAGAAGAAACAAGAAGATGTAGCACTGACCAAGGTTCGCCACCAGGTGGTGGAGTAATGCACACGGTAATAGCTCAGTGCATAATGACATGTAAACATCCACTAAAGGAAACACCATTCTTCTCAGGCTGTAGGCACACAGAAGCATGAGGAGCAGCAGAGATGCAGCTTTCTTCTGGCTTTTAACCAAAACTCTGAAATGCTTTAAGGAATTCATGCACACTGTGCACTGCAAAAACATTTTCATTCTTTATGGGGAAAAAAAAGGAGCTGGATGCAGGGCTCATTTCTTAAACTACTATTGTGTTCATAAACAACTACTAAATGCTAAAATCTTGTACTAATATCTGTTTTTAAACCTGTGGCACCTATTGTAATTGTGTAACTATTTGACATGATGGAATTCTGATTCTTGGCACATGTGAAAAGCTGGATATAAATCATAATTTCCCATCATTATTTAACTACTTGTGCAAATACATTTTCATTACAGTGCCACTCACAAAATCCTGTTGGATATCAGAGAAGTCTTTGCCGTATTTTTCAAGCGCTTCTTCAAACAGGTTGGCCTCTGAGGCGCTCCACTCCTCCATTTCATCCCTGCAAAGGACGGGCCCACCCTGAGGCACCAGCGCTGCGATGGCTCGAGTCATGTCATAGCCTGTGGCATGGAGGGTGTCCATAGCATGAAACTAACCACAAGAAAGAGATGCATGTCTTTGTGTTAGAAGGTTGTTTAAAGTAATTACGTACCCAAAATCTGGAACAATCAGCGGACGTCTTTGGATAAACAAGACAATATTTTATCTGTTCAAGCCATGTTGGGATGCAGCCCATGTGCAAAGCTGTGGGCTGTGTATGTGCATGTGGGTAGCTCGAAGGTCTCGTCTATGTTTTATATATAAAGATAAGATGTAGGGCAGAATAGGCTTGCTCAAGGCCTCCAGGGCCCACGGCTTGTTAAGATAATCAGCTACAGCAAGAAACGATCAGTGACAGATTTCACATTAACATATGAAGACTCAAGCATTTTCTTTAACGCTCCTGCTTCTCTACAATACGTAGCACATATTGTGTGATTATGATTTAACCAAGGTCTACTTTCGAGTATATCTTACCAAGGTGATGTCTCTGGAGGCTGCAGCAGCACTCATATGGAGGCTCGGCTGTCGGACAGAACTACTGCAGTCCAAAGCTCTGGCAAATGTACCTACTGACCTACAGGACACGGAAATGGGGAGAATATGAAGTGAATCAGTATTAAAAGCTTAAAAACATAATATAGAAACTGGACGTTTTACAGCAAGGACCTTTTTCAGATCCACCACGATAACGCCATCTGTAAATCCAGGAATTTTCCCACTCTTCAGACCCAAATTCTCTTATTAACACATACATCGTGTGTATTAATAAGAGAATTTTAGAGATTGTTCCGAGTTTGTTTTCCCCCCTCTTCTGACACTCACCGACATCTCCAGATCTAGCTTTCAGATTTGAAAGTGACATTAATCTTCTCAATTAACTCTCTAAGGAGTATTTCCCAAAATGTGGGACGGTTAATTTGTGGCAAATATTCTTTTTACTCTTTCCAAGTCTGCATTGACTTACCGGGCTACTACTAAAAACTGGTCAATCTGCTTCTCCGTTAGTGAGCTGTTGGGGTCCCAGACTTTCTCTTCTAGTTTCTCCAGGTCCCTGGTGTCCTCCTCACCTGAATTCAACCAAAAGACACAAAAATGAATAGAAATAACTGATCACCATAGTTGGTTACTGCTCTCGTGCAAACGTAAAACAAAACATTATTGTAAAGCCCACAAACTTGATTTTCTTTTCTTTTTTTCCAATCTTTAAAAATTTTTGCTCTTTAAAGCAATAATAAATCCCAGATGAAGACGTGGAGTCTGTCAGGCTGCAACAAACCAGCCTGAGCATCTAACACATGCTGGAAAACTTCATTAACATGGATTTAATTAGAAAGCTTACTGTCCCAAGATGTGTTAATTGTAATATCAGAGGGTTTCCCGCCTGCTAAGAATACAAATTCTGGCAAATCGCACTAACTTACTATTACTACTTTATGGCAGAAAAATTGCCACACTTGAAAATGATTACATTGACACAAAATGTCTAAAAACTTTTATTTAGCCAGTTAAAATGAAAACAATACAGGATTTCATCCTTCTGGAGTAGTTGCAAAGTCATCAAGGTCAAGGTCACATTGGCATAATATTCAGTTGTCAGTGCATTTGTTATATGTTGTTATAAAAAAAATAAAGGTAACTTTGTTGATGCCGGGCATGGTTGACCACATCAATGAAGCAGATGTCTTTCCCTAATGTAAAGGTATTAGTTGTGTAGCACATGGATACTTAAGATATTAATTTAAATAATTTTATTAAGTGTATTATAGTAGAAACACCAACTGTCGTGGACATGAACCTTTGTTATTCTCTTTCAACTTTACCCATTTAGTTATTAATGGTGAGATTGGAACAGCAGGAAAACATGAGAAGTTGCACTGCTGCTAATGCAGGCAATGTTCCCAACAGGAAATCTGAAGGTTTATTTTTACCTTCGTTCAGGAGGTCGGTGATGTCGGCCTGGTATTTGTTGCCTACGCGGATCTCCCCCTTATCGGCCAGCAGGGTCTTCTGCTGGGGGTCATACACCAGTGAGTAGAAGAAGGCATCCTGGGAAATACAGATGGCAGGAAGGTATGAGGATGGAATGAAGGAAAGGGAAGCGAGACCCAGCAAGCGGAGAGAGGAAAGAGTATGGTGCATCTGTCTCAATGAATGTGTGTGTGCAAGCTTTTTCCTCTCTGCTAGTCTCTCGTCTCCTCATTAGTGTACGTGAAAAGAACATTCTGGGTCAACATGATGAATAATTCATCTGGAAACAAGAATCTTTAAACTCATAAGACTTACACCCATCCGACAACACTCACATACATAGCAAAGTCCTAAAATCTACCATGTATTATCAGCTTTGGAGATTTTTTGATGCTCCTGGGCATAAGCACCTGGTGTGCACACACACCTCTCTGTCCAGGTATGACTTCAGGGCTTCTGTTTCATTCAGCAGCGTCACGCAGCACTTTCCTCTGAAGCCAAGAAAGGATGCAAGAAAAGTAGTTGTGTAAGGAAAAGAGGGAGGGGGGGGGGGGGAATATAGGGAAAAGGAAGAAAACAGGGCAGGTTAGAAAGAATGTTGAAACCCAGAATACCTGCCAAGATTTAAGACATATAAAAGCTGCTCCTCTGGCCCGAACGCCTCTTCATGAGAAACTAAAACAAAAAGATACAAGTTGGATCATCCAATTATTTGATAAATAATGGCTCTGAGTGCCGACACTGACAACATTTGTCCACTTCCTCTAACCACTACTGTCTGAATTCAGATTTTTACCAGCTAATTTGTCGTATCTCTGTAACCTGAGGCAAATGTGACTTGGCAGAATAACAAAGTGAGACACCTTGTGAAACATTTCTGCTCACTGGTGTTAAGTTAGAAAACTCAATCAGGCTTGAATTCTCGATAAACAAACTGCTTATCGGAGTATTTTTATTCAAGCAGATGTCAGTTTGCTCTTTCAGCTACTCTTCAGAAATGTCAAGTAGTAATGGGGTAATGATTAGGTGCGTTTGCTCGGAGCTTACCGATGAGCGAAGATGGCTCTAAATGTAGAAACAGCTTTTCATTGACATTTAGCACTCAGTTTGCACACTGAGTACTGCTGGTTTATTCATCCCTTTCATTTGGTAGATTGTAATATCTGACATGTTAGCAGTTTTAAAGCCACACACTAAAGGGAAACACTTTTCCCATTAGATTTGATGGGTCATTTTGGTCATTAAAATACATTAAATCAGTTTGTATGTTTAACAGTGAAGGTCAAAACCTCAGCAGCATGGGAAAAGAAATGAGCCTTTTAAGGAGCAAAACAGTTTGATCACTGCTGGTCATGAAATGCTAATAAAAGTGCTAACATTTGTTGCTAGTGAAACATTTCCGGAAACACAAATGCCTCAAGTTAAGTCGCAGTTATCCTTAAGATTTTTATTAATCAAGCTGAATATTTCTGCATTACTTCTTATTTACATTGATTAACTTATTTTCTTTACAACATTTTGTAATAGCAAGAAAGTCCAGTTTTACTGCACTGAATTCAGATTAAACCAAGCTCAAAATCATTAAAAGGCATATATATGTATATAGTTGCACAATGTACTTTAACATAGTCAGAGTTATGTATAAAGACAGTACTTACTTTTCTAACCATAAATCACTGCTATTAAAACTAAAACATTCATTGTTTTGTTTTTTATAAGTATCCAAAGAACTATTGAGAATTTATTGCCTCAGTTTACTCATCAAAAGTAGGTTAAATACAAGAATGCACGGATATTTTCCCCAGCTTATTTTGTATTTAAAGATACTGCATGTTTATATTTCATATTTAAAAAGAACAGTAAAAAGAATATATCCACTTTATTAGGAATGTTGTCTTTGTTTAGTTTGTTTACCTGATGTGTGTGGCTGGTAAGGACTCCAGCTGGCGGGAGAGGAACAGCTCTCTGTGTCTGAGCTGGTGTTTCTGTTTCTCAGGGAGATCTGCCATCTCTGGATTCTCCATCTCCTCCTCCAGCTCACCTAGGTGGTGAAAGAGGTAAAAGGTCAAACGTATGCATATCAGATGAGCCGAAACAACGCATCCACAGGGAAAACAGTGCGAATGCAAATGTATTTGCTGTTGTAGCCACAAAATGCTAGATATCAGGTGCACAACAAACGGACATAAAACACAATGGTGAACGCCTGATGAGCCGGAACAATGAAGCCCCGAGAGGCATGAAGAGTTGTGTTCACACTGTACAGAGGTATTTAATACGACCCTCATAGATTTCATTTACAGAAACAAAGATGGTGTTCTAAGATCTCAATTTTCTACCCTTCAAAAACGAAAAAACAGCCTGGGTATTATAATGTGCATCCTAAAAACTCTCCATTATTTATAAATGAATAAATACAGTATTAACATCTTTTTTCTTGTGGTACAGGAGGTTTACTGAAAGCACCTTTTATATATCTTATAAAATGGATTTTACTTGCAAGAGTAAGTATTGAAAAAATATATCAATTATTTGTAAGTGTCAAAATGTGCAAAAGAGATGCACACGCAACTGATGTGATGTTGGCAGAAATCTGGCAAGCAGTGAAACAAAGATTGCTTTAAATGGAATTACAATTTAAAGATTTGTTTAAAACTGGGTTAGTGAAGATGAAATGAACTCCGACAATAAATCTCATTAAGTCTACAAACAAGTCTCCATGAAAACACAATTTAATTGAGTAGATTTGTGTTACAAAGGCGGAGTTTGTATCAATGTGTCATATACTGAGGAATTGAAAAAAAGGAGGGAAAAGGACACAATTCCAACAAAGTGATTTATTAAATTCTTGCTAACAATATTTTTCAGACTAAATACACTTTAAATCTTATTACAAGTTATAAAAAAAAAAAACATCTGATTTTGTTTTCTTCTACTCCCCACAGACTTAGTAAATCTCCAGCTTCACCACAGAGGACATTAAACACCTGCTTTAGCATGAACAGTGTATCAGTTAATTAGTAAATTGTCGAGAACGTGTCAAACTAGTCCAGGTTTTCCTTTAGTCTTCCATTCGTTGGCAAACTTTCTCAAATCAGAAGATATGGGGTGCTTATGACCAGGATCTTACCAGGCAAAAATAGTCTTGAGGAGGAGGGGTCGAGCAATAATAGAAAGACAGAATTTACAAGTGATATCAGAACATTTGAGTCAGTAGTACGTCTGAGTCATTCTTCATGAACAGATTTAGCTGCTGGTGGTGGGAAGCATCACCACAACAAACTCCTTTCCTCACCTGAGGATGAGGAATATAGAAGAGGTGAATATGGGAGACGCAGAGTTGGCGTAGAAATGAAGGGATGAGCAGAATAGAGTCCGACATGACCGTTTGATCGCCAGCCGCATGAATCAGCCAATTATAGCGTTGGCCATGCAACAGATACGTTGCATTGCTAAAGCAACTTAAGTCACTCCCTGTCTATGTTAGCAATAGCATCATTGTGGTTGTCCCAACCTAGCATAGCATTAGCTTACAGCTTAAAAGCCAGTAAGTAACTGCAGTAATAATATAAGTGTACAAAACATGTGAGAGTACAGAACAACCGTTCATCATGCCATCAGTTGCGTGTTGAGACGCATTTAAGGAGGAGCGATGTGAACGCAGAGAGAGGAAAAGTTAAAAGGATGAATATTACTGTCTTTCTTCAGCAACTGTCATGTCTTTTTATTTTTACTTTGTCAGAAAATACTAGAACATGACTCAGGCTGTGTTGTTGTGGAGTAACATGAGTGCCAGACTATTTCCGACCATTTTATGTTTCAATTGCAACTCTGTTAATGAACGACATGTTTTGTCATCTGAGAAAAGCATCTCTTGTTTTTATTTTGGTTCATATGAGTCATGACCTCATGGCAAAGAAAATAATGAAGTAGAGAAAATGTGATTTAATGTCAAAGGGCATCAGAATGCTGCATAAATATTGTTTTGCCAGTAACTTCACTAATTATATTGCTTATGTGCAGCATGCACTTATGGCCTGAATGTAAAGATAAATTCATCCGAACATGCATGCTCCATAGAAAGAAGATTCACAGTGCAAATTTAGAATAAAATAAGTCAAATACAAGTTATTTCATTTATATATATTTTTTAAGTTAATCAGCCGATTAATCGGTTGTCGTAATATTTTCTTGGCCAAATATTGGAAATGGTATCAGCCAAAGTCCATATCGGTCTAGATAAGAGAAAAATAGAAAACAGATAAGATAAAATACACAAATTGGGGGAAAGTAAAAAGAGTGATAAAAGACTAAAAGGAAGCATAAAACAATGGGGAATAAAGACATCGAGAAGGATGGAGGGAATAAGGAAAGGGAGCGATAGAGAAATCAGCAGGTCGAGAGACAGACAGGACAAGAGGAAGAAAGACGGCCTGAGGAGTGAAACAAAGAGTGAGAGAGCAGTCAGTACGTGCTCCAATTCATTTGGAGTTTCATTAGAGGAAGCGAGACAGAAAGTGGGAGACGAGGAGCAGAACAAAAGCAATCAAAGGATTTTCAGGAGAAAAGATGTGTGGCCAAAATCAATAAGTACTCCTTCGCTCCCTCACTCTGCCCAGCACTCAGCAGACACACCATCAATGCCCAGGCAGAGCAATACACACAAACACACACAGCATGGGCCTCACGCTGTCCTTATCTATGCGACAGCAGTAAGTCATGAAGAAAGACCCACACAAAAAAAACACAAGAGTAGCATATGTAACATGACTAAAAATTACATTGAAAGAGTACATAAATAAATATGTATATTATTGAGATAGTTATAAGGAAAGTATAGTTTGAGTCAGTAATAAACACATCTACACTATATATAGAGGTAAACACAAAATTGGCCCAAACCCCCTCACGAAATCTACTCATTTTTTCTTCACATCAACTTTTTCTTCAGTCTTAACCAATCCACACTAACCCCTTCCTCACATATTTGCAACCTTGCAGTCATCTTCAACAACAACCTTTTGTTTGAACACAGCAGCTCCAGAACTGACTTCTTCCACCTCAGAAAAATAGCTCGCCTCCTTCCCTCATTTTCCTCCTCTCCTGCTGAATCTCTGATCCACGCCTTCATCACATCCAGACTGGATTATTCCAGCAGCTTCTTCCATGTTTCAGCCCCCAAACTCCTCAATAAACGTAAATAAACTATATCCAGAACTCACCCACATCACCCCTGTCCTAAAAAAACCTTAACTGGCTTCCCGTCTCTCAACGCATCAATTTTAAGTTCTCCTCACTTTCAAAGCCCTCCATAACCTTACCAACCTCCTCCACCCCTACACTCCATCCCAAAGCCTCCAGTCCTTAGACTCAACTTCCTCCATCCCCCTGTCAGGACCAAGTGTAAAACCTGGGGAGACAGAGCCTTCTCCATCGCAGCCCCGTCTTTGGAACTCTCCACCACCTCTGATCAGACACTGTACAGAAGCATCTATTTACAAGTCACTACTTAAAACTCATCTTTATAAAAGTGCTTTTAATATTAAAAAACTTGTAATTTACTAAATCTTAACTTTTTGCTTTTACTACCCATTTTATGTAAAGCGTCTGAGTATTATATAAAGCACTCCAGAAATTAAATGTATTATTATTTATTATTAAAAAGCATGCAGTAAGCCAGTTTAACAGAGCTAATGCTAACTATAATATTATAAAACTATATAATATACATATAAAACTGGCACTGTAGTACTGGTTGGCTTTAATACACTACTCAAAAAAATAAAGGGAACACTTAAGCAACACAATGTAACTCCAAGTCAATCACACTTCTGTGAAACCAAACTGTCCACTTAGGAAGCAACACGGATGGACAATAAATTTCACCTGCTGTTGTGCAAATGGAAAAGACAACAGGTGGAAATTATAGGCAATTAGCAAGACACCCC
>JBAMHW010000022.1:18772766-18787491 GCA_037177495.1 Rhadinocentrus ornatus | reverse complement strand
ATACATGTTATTAAACACAGAGTAATGTTACAGCAGCGCCGACAGTCCACTGCCCTGCTTTTACTCCCTCTTTCTCTTCCTCTTCCTCTCCCTTCATCAGATGAGCTCTGAGTCTGCAAGTCACAAAAACCGACTTCATACGCTAACATTAGCTATTAGCAGTAGCTTGGTACTAAATACATGGATTTATGCTAATACCTATTAGCATAAAAAATAATTATTATTTATCTTTCTGTTCCTCATCACCTGACGGGACACTCGAACTTTATGAATCTATGAATCTATATTTATGAATCTCTGCAGCTTCCGTGGTTGTAAAAACACTCTTAAACGGTGAGGCTGCAGTAGAGCACTACTCGGTTGCTTGTAATATATTAGTGCGCCACTAGATGGGAGTAATTCTTACACACTGCGGCTTTAAACCATGATTGATTTTACATTTTTCCACTGAAGACTTTAGACTTGGACCAAACCCCTTTTACAGTTGTGTCAAACTTGTTGGCCTGTTATTTTATGGCCAAAAAGACAGAAACACATGTTCATCTTTAAACAATAATTATATTTTTAATCAAACATTATGTTTGTAATTAGGAAAACACCACACAAGTATGATTTAAGCTGGAATCGGTCATGTCATTACTTAGGAGCAACATGGTAGCTCTTGAAAGTTGTTTAGAGAGAAATTCCTCTTTGTAGAGCTTAAAACAAATTAATTCCAGGAAGCTGCCTTGTCATGGATCGGATCATTTGTGTAACTGGGATCCCGTTGAGGTGGAGGTCAATGGGATCAGGGGAGGGAAGGCCACAAAGTATTAGCTTAAAGCAACAATTATAGCTTCCTACTGCACCTTTGCATTTTAGCTGTACTGCGTTGCATCTTCTCTTTTGCAATGACAGCATAATTCACAGTATGAATCCTCAAAAATGCTATATGCTCACACTCTCTGCATTCCGCTGGGAAGATTCCAACAGCATGAAGGAAGGTAGTTTTCTTATGTACTGTTTCTGTTTGCAACCAGAGCAGCATTTTAACAACGAACAGCATCAAGATTACAAGTGAGTCAGTTGTCAGTATTCCTCTCTCACATTCACACATCCACAAATCATCACGTCGTGTCTGTCACCCTTCACCCTGCAACAACTTGTTCCAAGACCCCGCTGTCACTTTGACATCTTCCTCCTGCTTCTGAATGTGAAATAGGCCAAGTTGAAATTGTGCACCAATGAGTCAGAAAATGAACACAAGATACCTAAGCTTGCTAGTTTCCAGAAAGAAAAAGAATTGGATTGAGACCTTATACTTTAACTGATCAAAAGAAAAAAGAAAAAGAAAAAGAAAGAAAGAATAAAAGTTTGTCACGGTGCCTCAGAACAGTTAAAAAATGAAAAGTCTTTTATTTTATAAAACAAATATTTAGATGTAAGAATCTTGATGTTTGGCTTAATTAAACTGCAAGCTAATTAACTTAATTCAGCACTTACAATATTCAGTAGGTCCCTTTACTTGATACATAATTAATGTAAAACAGAAATGCTTTAAAGAGCCCAGCTAATATAGTTTGATCCTAAGACAAAGACGAGTTTAAGTACACCAAGTGAGAAAAAGCGGAGTTGTTAAACATGGTTTCTGATCTTAGGGACCCATTAGCCATGAGATAAAGTGTGTTATGACCATTTGAGGATGAAGAAGGATCGCCTTTTGAGTATTTATTTTGATGAGGTGGGAATCGCCAGCATTGTCCACCCACATAAAAAGAAGAGGGACATAGGGCACATCTTGATAACTGATAACAGCAAAAAGACAAGTTAGTAATTACTAATAATGAAATTACTTTTAAGATCAACATGACTCCCCTACTGCCACTTCCTGTGGGAAAAAGCAAACGCGGTAAGAAAATGTTAAGTGACTGCCGAGAGTGGGCTGTCTGAGTGTTGGAGTTTCCACCATGTGAAGAGGTGAGGCCTGGTAGAGAGCAGGCTGGAGAGGAACTCAAAATGAGAGCAACTGAGAGGGAGAGAGGGCCTGTAGGCACTGAGCAGCGTCACTCAGTCTCTACGTTTCCCATCAGCCCTCCTGCCGCCTCACCCCGCATGTAACCACCCTGCTCTCCATCCCCCACTCTTAGCATAAGCCAATCAGCAATCTCCGGTGGTAATGATGTCACAGTGCAGTCAAATTCTGTGTGAGCCAATCAAGGCATGTTCCTGAGCCCCCCCAAAAAAAGAGTCTGCTGAGCTGATCCAAACCAGACCAGAGAGAGAAAGACAGACAAGAGATGCAATAATGGAAAAGGAAAAATATCAGATAACTGATAACTTTTTTAAAAACCTTTTTTGAGATGTAAAAAGCGGGATAAGTGGTGAACTCACTGGATTCACAAACCAATCCAACAATGAAATCACTGACATTACACCCAATTCAAAGAGATTTCGTGTATACTCAGAGATGCAAATAAAACTGTTCAAGTCAGTTTTATTCAGAAGCTTACACAGTATTTGCACAGTATTTAGATGCAGCGCATGTCACCTGCAACTTCTTAAAAAAACAAAACACCTGAAGTGCAAATGTCAGATAAGGACAATAACACACTTCTTTATGCCTCGACATTACAAATTTATAGTGTTGCCTCTATAAATCCCCTGAAGTCATCTAAAGATTAATTATAATTCTGATCTGAACTATGCAACACCTGACGAGAACACCGTTATGCTGTTCTAACTTTATTTATGTTTACATTTTTCTTCTTACACGTTTGTGCCGCCAATCGCATTGTAGTGGTCAGGAAATACTAACATTATATTCTGTATTCAAGATTATTAATTAACAAAGTGTTAAGAAGATTAGAACAGTTTCAGCAATCGCTCTGGGCCTGTCTGCATATCCTTTGGAAGCAGCCTTGCTCATGTTGTGATCACCAGATTGAGAGACAAAAGAACCCAGTTTCTGCCAGTTGCTCCAATTAAAAAAAGATGTCCACATCCTTGCTACTACACAAATATTCAATTAATCTGCAGCAAAGCATCAAAAAGCACTTAGTGAAACAAAGATAGCAATTAGAGCACAGGAAAGTCCAGCCAGTAAGTAAATGACAAGATGGTTTAAAATCTACCAATATGATGAAGGAATGCAGCTCCAAACACATCCTTATGCAATCAAGAACATTAGGTAAACTACAAACGTAATGAAAAGGGCTGGGCTTGAGCTAGGGATGGAGCGAGGAGCAGGAAACGAAGAGCATGAACATCCGCCCACGACTCTCCATGCACACATACCCCCTCCACATCCAACACCCCATCCAATGCTTGCTCACACACTCACGCTGGGATGTGCGTCTGTTGTCGTGAGCAACAACCATGGATGAGACTATGCCTCAGACTGTCATAATAATAAGAGTGGTTTCTATGGTAATAGCAGGTAACTGAATATTTTGAAACCAAACTCACACCTTTTTTCGTACTTTGACAACACCCACATTATCTGTAAGGCCTGATCAACAAAGAAACAACTGCACACATTTCAGTGCATCTTCCCACCAACATCTTCTGTGGGCACAATAAATAGAATTACGCCTCTCCCATCATCTCCCTATTTCTTCTACAACTATCACATATAGTCAAGACAAGAACAAATTTGGTTCACATAAACTATATTTAGGCAAAAATTTGTGCAATGCTTTTAATTTTTGTACTTCTGTACGCCTCAAGATTAACTGCTTCGTGTGTTTGCAAAACATGATAATTAACCAACAAACCAAAGTAGCATTAACAGAAAAAACTCTTTTCTCAAACATTTATTTGAAATTAACATAAATATCCAGATCTGACATTCCAAAAATCTGTGATCCTGTTAAGACGAAGGCACATTTCTCGAGGCAAATACTGTTTACTGTCACAAACATATGTTCTGTTTGGCCTCTGAAATAACACGATGGGGACACTTTGTTGAGTAGATGTTAATTGCTGTCAAGCATCTGTCCAAGTAGATGTCCTGAACTTGGCAGGAAAGGCCTCAAAGAAGCCTAAGATTTTACTTTGCATGTACACCCAAAAGATCAGTGAGAGACAACTGCAGTCATGGGAAATTAACAGCAGCTATCAGCCAAGCAAAGTATGAGCACTGTCAAAGTTTGACAGTCAATCAGTTTGTAAACTGGTAAATATTGCAACAACTTTAAGCACTTGATGAATCATAACTGGCAGCATGGAGAAAATCCTGAGTGGCCACAAGAAATGCATACTGACATCCACGTTAGTCACTTTCAAGTTGGTAAACACAATAACATATTTAGAGATGTCTGTAAAAAAAGCTGGCAATATTTGTTTAAAAGACAACCATATGAAGTATGATAGCCATAAGAAGACTGAAACATATTTTACATGCACCAATCATTTTTAATGTCAATGATAGGCTTACTCCTCATTTCCACCAAAAGAAGTTGCATTTCTGCAACGTTTCTGGGAAACTTCTAGAACGTCCACAATGAGCAGAAAATGCTTCAGTTGGGAACAAGGGTTAAGAAATCGACTCCAACTGCCCAATACAGGTGATTGGGGGAAAAAACATTTCTGTCCTTTTGGACTCAAGATACCTCAGAAAGCGTATCTGAAGCCAATATTCATGTTTTAGCCTGTACAGTAGGGTTGTTTTTTGGGGGGTTATTGGGATTTTCCTGCTTAAATAAACATAAAATAGCAGCATAGTCAAATGAGGATTTCTTTCTGTTAGTGTACATATAAAGTCAATTATGTTCTATATGTACAGCACCATGGCAACCATGTGTTTTTATAATGGGCTATATAATTAAAGTGGATAGGACTGGATAGGATAACAACAACACAGGGTCTCTCAGGTGAAAAGCTGAGTCTGAATCAATTCCTGCTAAATCTAGCATGGAGCTGTGTCGGCCAAGCAAAGTTCATGCAAATGAATAATAATTTTCTGCATTAAAAAATCACAAATTATCATCTATAAAAATAATTTTTATCTGAGTAATACATTTGCAGTAAGTCTAATCGACTCTTTTCAACTTGCTGTTCCAGTTCACAAAAACTCTGGATTAGTTTATGTGCTTGTGCCACCATTAATGAAACATGTGATGAGCTTGTAATTAGTCACCAACATTTTCTTGCGTATGAAGAAATCACCAGGAAAATGTGGCACATGCTCCGGATGAGTGGCTTGTGGCCTACATGGTAAAAAACAAAGACATCAAGACGAAGGATCCAGCTTTTGTCCACAGCTCATTCAAAGGAAGTTGCCGCTTTCCCAAGATGGTCTTGCATTGTCTTGCAAAGTTGCAGCCATCTCCTCAAGGGCTCTGCTTTGTTCTGATCCTGAGCTGAAAAGGTCTCCAGAGAAGCTTATGAGTTTTATTCTATGCCTAAATTGTGACATCCCCCACATTAATCTTAATTATCATCATTTTGACTATGCAAGAGAACTTTAATAGTAAACTAATTCAGTACAAAGATTTTCATGCTTTGTGGTTTCAAATGAATACGGGCAAATTTAACCTTCAAGACTTCCAACAAAAAGCAAATATTTCATCCAAAGGAACAACCTAAAAGTATGAAGAGTTCCGTCTTAATTACATTTCATTTGCAAAAGACCAGTGCAACAAAACATGAACCAGAATGCACATAAATATATAATGTAAAAATTGCAATTTCTTACTGTAAATTAATTTACAAAAAATATGCATCTGAGCCTAGGAGGTTAGAATCTATGTAAGAGGCTGACAGCATGAAGAGATGCACCAAATTAAGATACATTTGGCTGGTGAAGTGTTAACTTTCTACCCTGCTCTGAACATAATCCTGTTCTCACTCGGGTAGGCTTTGTTTAATTTGACTAAACAAAAAGGAGTATAACGTTCACTACAGAGCTTTATTTTTATGCATGTGCCCATGCCAAGAGAGGTCATAACAGTACTGGTCCACAAGACAATATTGGTCATCACAAGTAAATGTATCCAATTAGGTCACTACTTTAAAGCGTATGCCCTAAATAGATAAATGGATAAAGGAACTGTGCTGTAAGTCAATAGTAATAGCACACCTTCCTGTGGTGACACATTTTGCGAGCTGAATTTGATGTAATTTTTCATTGCATCCATGTACTTCATATATTAGGTGATCTAGGGAACCAGCATTTCTATTATATTTAAATGATGGCACAAAAACAATAACTTACAAGTGACTATTTTACACTACCTACAGGATGTGAATCAGAACAACATCAGCAGAAAATACGTGGGAGGGGGATTCGGGATGCCTAATTAGGTATTAAGAGTAGTTGCCTGTGCAAAAAGGGGGAACATATTCTGATTGTAGATGGGTGAAACGATCTTTAAGCTTAGAGAGATATTTATTTCTGCATTGTAGTTTAATAATTTTCAGTTCTTGTAAACCAAGTGTAGATTTTAACTTTTGCCCCAGTTGCCTCTTGCATGTACTCCCTGATGCTTTGTCAGTCTTAAGCGGTTTCTGCAGGTCAGTGGAGTGCTCATTATGTTACTTATGGGAGCGAGTACAGAACAATAGTTGAATGGCACATAAAACTTTAAGAATACGTTCGCTGTGTTACTTTAAATATGTGTAAGCGCAATGCATATTACTTTAGGAGCATCATTACACTTAAATAGTTTTGGGGTTTATGTTGACTTGCAATAAAAACAGACAAAAGAAAAGAGGAAATCTGAGCGATTTTTTAAAGCGAATCACTACTCTTCATCACCTCTTCTTCACAGTCATCATCACCATCTGTGAGGAAGAAGGCTCTTTGAGCTTTAGTGAAATAAAAGAAGGGAAGGCGGACCACGCTCTGTAAATACATAAAAGAATCGACGTGAATCATGGCGAGTCCGCCATAATAATTACGGGAGGGCTGTAAAATGTAATACCCCAACCTTACCTCCAACCCGGTACATGTTCGCTGCCATGGCTGCCCCCGGTCCCTGGCTTCCTCTCCAGGTAGAGGGGTGGCTCTCTTCTCTCGCGCGTGCTGCCGGAGCTGTGTTAGCACTGCCGCCGCTGTGTGTTGGAAAATGGTGGATTGATCAATACGAAACAGACTGGACGAGAGACCTTAAAGAGACAGTGAGCCTTTTTCTAAACCCCAACTTAGACAGTGGTATATGGGAGCAAATAGCGTAACATAATGCCACTTTAAAACGGCAAATGTTATTATCTTTAAGAATGAGCAGTTTTAAGATGTAACGACGCCATTATTTGCAAACATATAACGTAACAGCACGTTACGTCACTGGCACGTCCAAAACCAAACTTCCTCTAATTAATTTCGTTAGTTCATGTTCTTTGGGTTTTGTCGATTCGTTCTTTTAAAAGTTTAGAAGGGGAAAATCGTCTCTTTTCTGAGAAAATGAGCTAGTATTATTAAAAACTAAAATAATGTGATTGCCATCTAAAAGCCTTGAGCAATTAACGTTTGTTTTCAATCATTGTTGGCGTGAACAGTGAATTATCGCGATACTTAAAGAAACACTGGGTAAATTTGGAGGTGAAAGCTATGATGATAAAAACTTATCCTTGTTAGATTTGTAAACTCGTGGTAACTGAGACAAAATAGCAACATATGGACAGATTTTGTTTGATATTTATATGAATAGAGTGTGTATTTATTTAAGCCATTTACTTTAAAGTTTGTTGTACTTGAAAATGTATCACAACTAAAATGCATGGATCAAGAGAGGATCTCAGGGGTCCCTATGCAAAAGCCTTGGTCTAATTGTTGGGGTGCATTACTGTACAAACTGATGTATGCAAGCAAACAATACATTTTACTTATTACATTTCTATTTATGTATTTTGTGTCCATGTGTTTTCCAAGTTCTGTTGCAGCATGTTGTATATTGTGATATATTTTGTTCTGACTCAAAAGGTATGAGCTCTGTTTTATTAACAAAAAAGATGCATTACGGATACATATTGCAGTGGTATAGCAATAAATGCACAAAATTATGACAACACTGCACGGTGGTGTGGTGGTTAGCACTTCAGCCTCACAGCAAGAAGGTTCCTGGTTCAGGCATCAGCTGGGGGAGGTTCGAATGTGGGGGGCTGGTGTGTGGAGTTTGCATGTTTTCCCTATGTATGCGTGGGTTTTCTCTGGCTTCCTCCCACTGTCCAAAGACATGCATGTTAGTTAAACACCTAGGAATGAGTGTGTGTGAATGGTTGTTTGTCCCTAAATATGTTGGCCCTGCGATGGACTGGTGACCTGTCCAGGGTGTACCCTGCATCTCACATGATACAATGCTGGGATAGGCTCCAGCTTACCCCGCGATGGATTAAGCCTACTACCACCACTTACTTTTTTAATTGTATGGCTTTACATGCAAAATAAGATTTAAGCATTTTGTAAAACTCAATGTTTTGTTTTGTTTTGTCACAAAAAAATTCCTCCTTGATGTTGTGCCATTTATTTATATTGGCAGTTTAATATTATCAAACCATAAATGCTTCTACAAACCCATAAGTGAACATCTTTTGCCCTCATGGAAATCATAGCTGATTTGTGACACTGATGAAATATAGAGTCGTTACCCAAAGCCAGTTGTTAAATTAGCTTAGTTTTCATTGTGGATACAAGCGTAGAGTCTCTGTGTTGGAGGAATGCTGTGGTGAGAGCTACATCTGATCTATAACATATGGAAGCTTCAATTACTGTGGTCTAACACAGGGGACTACAGCCTGCAGTCACATGACTGTTATGGGCCAATCATGTTGACTTACAGTATGCACTCCTACTTGTGTGTGCAGTCTCAATGTTGGAAAGTGTGCTGCATGGGAGGGATTCTGGATAATGTCCTGGAGCTCTATTATGACAAAGAACAAGGGACAGACAGAATGCATTTTCATTTACAGGCATGTACAAACATTTACATCTTGGCCATGTAATGTCATTTGGATTAAATGATAAGCAATTTAGGATCATTTGTAAGTGGCACTGCATTGTTACAAAGTATTCTGATGTGGTCTAATCTACCATTTTGTGTCAAACAATGAAAGAAATTTTTCATCCAGTGTAGATTTCTTGCCCAGTTTACAATTCTCTGTAAACTGGTGCTCATGTACAAAAAACATACAGTCAAAACAGAAAATTCCTGCTTACTTCAATGTACTAAATTTATGCTTAGCTTGCTAACGGATGCAACAAAATTGTATGATGTTGCTGCATATTTGTTGTACACATGCTAATGTAAATGAGCTGTCTCATAAGGCATTGTAATGTTCCCCAATAAGCTGGAAAGAAAACAGCGCCAATACTTAATACATTCTTAATTAAGGCAAAATAGATGGCCCACAGTGTGGCTGTGTATTTGGGAACTGTTTCTGCTTTCATTAGGACTCTTTACTTGGCTGCTCGCTGCTGGTGCAGATGTTCATTTGAATCCACTTGCTCCTCTTCCAGATGTTACTGCAGTCAGGATGACAAGCAGACAAGCATGCAGGCAGAACTCTATTCAGAGCAGTTCAGGTGTTCTCCCAGTTGAATCTCAGTCTGTGGAGATGGATTGGCTCAAGAGACAGAAAATCTGCAAAAACTTCTTACTTTTGTTTTTTGTTTTTTTGTTTTCTTTTTGTTTCAGTCCTAGAGAGAGGTCTATGGTGGCCTATCTTTATGTTTCCTACTTTCTCCTTTGTCTCCCATCCTCCTCTCTTCCTCCTCTCTGCAGATAAATGCACAGGAGAGAAAAAGGCTTAGGAAATCAATTAGGCCTGTTTCCTGGTAGACGTCATTCCATAGCTTTGATTAGGCTTCCACATTTATTCTTTCACTGGGAACTGCACCTGAATCCAGAGACACTAGGGACCATACAGCATTAAAAGAGAGCTTTCTCCTGCACACTTTACCTTGTATTATTTTTTCCTGATTAACAGAGAAGGTAATAAAACTCACCTTCTTTTGTCAAAGAACAAACTGTGACACTGTTTTCCAGAGGATTCTTTGTATAAGTCTGATCACTCCACAAAACAATGTCACTCTGCCAGATTGGTGACAGTGTTCATCAAAACCAGTCTTTCTCTGGTAACAACAACTACTATACCTTCTGTTCTGAGTCATGCTGTAGATATGAAGCATAGAGACAAGGACATAAACATACTGCAAAGCAAACCATTGCAGAGTATTATAAATCCTTACATCTATACGTAAAATTGCTAAGCTCGTGTCCAGCTGAAGCCCTTTCAAAATATGCATATAAATCGAGAAGTCTAATAAGTTTCACACAAATTTTTGCTCTGATCAATGATACTCACCTCCTCCATGTTGCAGTTGCAGGCTTATGTGATAATTAACCATCTTTTCACCCCTCCGAGAGCTGTGGCTCAAGGCAAAATTATCAGCCTGTATGTTTCTGTATTTTTTTCTACATCAGCAGATGGCGCTATTGTGTTGCTTTTGTCAAAAATGCCAGTTAAGACAAAGAGATTGCTGCTTCAGCAACAAGAACAGTGGAATATAGTACGTTTTCTAATTTCTAGATTTTAAATGAAACACGTATTTGAGTTTTAAAGGTGTAGTTGAACGTGGCTTTTTGGTAATAATGCTAAATAAACAGGTTATCGAAGTTGCACTGACCACATGCTGCCAGCAGAGGTCATCATCCGCACAGCTTTTCCTGTTGTCCTCACTCGCTCCCTGAAAAGGAACCATTCAAAGAGGGGAAAAAGGGCCAAACATGCAGGTAACTCTTACAATGCAAATGCTGGCATTAATTTGTATGTTGCTATAAGACAAATTCTCCCAGTCGACCATCTGCCACATGGCGTTGATGGAAACAATCAACCACATGAAAAAAACTTGGCTATAATCCAGAAGGATTAACCATAGTGCACTTGTAGGCTATTGATACTCTGAACTTCACAGAGTGAAAGAGAAGTAACCATGAGAAGGAGAAAATAGGCTGTCTCAGAAATGGAGGCAGATGGTGGAATATGTAGCACCCAAAAAGATGGCCCAAGCCCCACCTTGCAGGGGAATCCTGCTGCTGAGTTTCCACACTTCAACCACAGGACCATATGACAAAATGCCAAAGGCTACCAAACAAGAGCTGCACATTTTTTGAAAAACAGCTGCCAAATGTGTCTCCATTTTCAGAGGTGCTGGCAGTTGGTGCATGGACTGTACCATGTGGGGAAAACCCACAACAGTTAGACACAGAAAAAGAAATTCTTGGAATGGCAAATGGTATCTATATGTCACATACCATATGTCAATCTCGGTGTAGCGAGAATACTGTTAAACTAGAGTTTCACCAGCTGAAGTTGAGACACTTGTTTATCACCTTGTGATATATGTTTTTGAAGTTCATACAAGATACAATTTGTTCCCATCAAAGAAACACCAGTCAGTAAAAATAGTAAGTTACAGACAAACATATGAGGGCGAAGCTCTCAAGTGGTGTATCAGTGAAGTCCTGATGAATATTTAGAAGCATTGCTGCGTTGTGATGATGATTTCATTTCATTTCACAAATCCATTTAATTCATGACACCCATGAAAGTCCTTTTCAGAAAGATCAATAACCCAATGATTATTTCTCTGGGAGGTGAGGTGTAATTTTACTATATGCCATATAAGCTCAAATTAGAGAACAGACTACGTTGCATCATTTGTCCACTAAGTTTAAATGGGACCAAAGCTGTACATGGTTGTTACATCATGCTGTTGCAGTCGTATGGAAGAAACAGGCAAGCTTTGTTAGATGCTGAAGAACTATTCCAGTGTCAGGATTTTAATTATGATGTTTGGGCTCTGGGGGGTAGCACCCAGGAAAGACCCTGTCTCAGTGACTAAAATTGTTTGTACGTTGACTTCTCGTGTCAGATGAAAGACGTGTGAGGGAATAGACTGATTCTTGAGGGGTTATAAACCAAGCAACAATTCAGAGAAAGTGGAGTTTTTATTTACAGAAACTCTTGGAACCCACAAAGTGTCATTAGAACCAGTAATCTAAATTTTAATCTATGAAAGTGCCACAACACTGTTGGAAATTATGCCAAAACAATAAGAAACAGTAAGGAGGCCAGTTAAAGGAACAGTTTGCAGTTTTGGTGAAGGCATACATTGGATTAGTTGTGGAGAGAAGGATCAGTACTGTTACATGATGGTATGCAACTGATTGATTCCTCTGCTGACTGGTGCTTTATGTATGAAGCTCACACAGCACATTCACCATTGGTACATCTGCTGAGTATGATGGAGTTTTTAGGACGAATCCATCACTGATCACACTTTACTGATTACTAGTCAGTTACACTTAAACAACATATTGCCATGCAAACAGAAAAGAATTGATCAGTGAGACTTTCAGGGACCTACATGTGAAAAAAATGTACAAACAGGAAATTGGAGAATGAAATGCATAAATGAGGTATTTTTTCTGTTAATCATTCTGATTCTAATATTAGACTGTGTAAATTTAGAGTTTAATTCCCATGGGCATCACTATTCCCTAAATGAAAGGGAGCGTTACAAGAGGGAGGATCAGAAAACTCTGAGATAGAGAGATCAAAACCTACAAAGGCTTCTGCCAGCTGCCTTCACCACACCCTCCTGCCATGGGGGCCCTCGCTAGGATTCCTTGTTTGTGCCACGCCTCTACTGTCACCCTTCTTTACCGTGACCCTTATGACAGCCTAGCACATGTGCCCCAAAATCCTTATATTTGTACTATAAACAAATGCAGGACAGGAAATGAGCTGGCTGATTTGTGTTAAACTGTTGTGGATTATTGACTATATACACTGCTAAAAATAGATGTTTACATTTGACACAGTTGCTGTGAAAAAACATGAAATGGGGCCTCAAAAAACAGTCATTTGCCAAGAAAAACAATACACCATTATCACTAAAAATGGCAGTCACTGGAATCCAACCCCCCCCTCTACCTTCCCACAGTCTCCGTGGGAGTGCAAATACTTCAAAATTGACTGTCCAGAGCTAAAAACACAAGAGCACTCTCCCTTCTGCACTTAAAAACACTGTAATGTTCCACTAACAAGCTGTTGTTTTTTCTATAAAAGTCACCTCAGGGCTGGAGCTAAGTCCCAGTTTGCTTGCATGTCAAAGTTCAGAGTTACAGAGCTGGAGGAGATGGGTTTATTTGATAAATAAATAAGAATAGTCAGCCCTACTAGTTTTATATCAGTGTAGCTGGGAAAAGTATAAAAAATTATCCAAATTTTACTCGAATTATAATTCATTCAAGGACATAATTTTATCTTATTCAAGGCTGGATAATCAGCCAACTGGCCTTCATACTAATTTCTAAAGTACAGACTTTAGGCTTCAGAATATCTTTAATAATCTTAGAGGAAAGAATTGTTCAGCTTCTCAGTGCTAGCCAGTTATAAAATCCCCAAAGAATGCAAGAAACACAGAAAAAGAATACACAATCACAGGAATGAGGAATGTGAAGTCTCTCAGCTACTTGGTGAATCCACATGTGATTGTCTGATTTGTAGAAAGAGGAATGTAAACAACAACAAAGGTGGTTTGTGAAAACCCGTTGTGTAGAGTGGATATGTGTTTACTCTATCTACAGAAGCATTCCTTCATTAACTTGTCAACTTTTGTCATTTGAAGCAATAATCCCTCCTTTTTAATCTGTGTGACAGTAGTCAATAATAGGATGGGATTGGAGTAATATCTGGAGTCATACTAGTTTATTTCATTGTCAGGAAGTCTGGGAAATGCAATATCATCAGGTAGATTTTATGGAAAAGCAGAAAAAATTAAACAAAATTTGAAAAAAAAGTTGAATAAATTCCGATGAGGTCGTCCATCCACTCTGATGTGAAATGTGACATTGTTGGTTTAATGAGCTCAAGGTGCTAACAATAATGCAGAAGGAATACAATTAAAGTCGTATTGTGTGTTTCACTGAGACATGAGCTCACTCAACAGTGAGCAGTGATTTTTTCCTCCATATTATCTTTCAAGAATCAAATTTCAGATGCTGCACAAGCTGATGAACATAATGGACAATTCTTCACATCCTTTACACCACGCAGTGAGGAAACAACATGTGTGTTCAGTCAGAGGCCTCTTCAAGTAGCTGCATGACAGAAAGATACAGGAAGTCAGTCCTGTCAACAGCCAACATCCTCCAGATTATGACTGACAACAATCTAAAAACAAACCAAAACAAACTACCACGACATTATTACTTTCCCTCAAGGGATTCATTTATTGTTTTTCATTTAATTTCTTTCTAGTTGTATCCCACCATGTAGCATCACTTTTTGCATCAGAACCGGCAGACATTCCTATGTGATCCTAATAACAGATGCAAGATATTTAAATCTGACCTTGCAGATATATCTTCCCACCATAGTATCTATTTTCTCAAAAATGTATGTTTTGACATATCATTTTGTATCAGTTTTAGAACCATAATTGGACTTTGACAAGAACGTGGCTTTCTCCGCTGTAATTCTTAACCTACCACACTTTGTTTACTACTGGAAAAAATGGAGGGGTGCATACAGTCTGTGGTACCGCTGCCATCTAATCCATGGATCTTAAATAATGAGAGTCTACAACTGAAACCCTGTATCCAAATAAAACAAATGCAAGTTACCAGTAGCAGAATACGGGATTACATTAGACCAGTTCTCAGAGCGCCCTGCGATGGACTGGTGACCTGTCCAGGGTGTACCCTGCCTTTCACCTGAAACACTGCTGGGATAGGCTCCA
>JBAMHW010000022.1:18746685-18772666 GCA_037177495.1 Rhadinocentrus ornatus | reverse complement strand
TGCTGGGATAGGCTCCAGCTCACCCCGCGACCCCTAATGGGAACAAGCGGTACAGAAAATGACTGACTGACAGTTCTCAGAGCATTATGACTTGAACTGCTTAGCTGTGAGCAAATTGTTTACTTCCTATGTAGGTGTTTGAGCCGTGGACGGGAATACATGCATCTTATCTTGAGAGTCCTTTTTATAACGAACAGACAACTCCGTCTCCTCACACATCTTAAAGCTTATCATCAGCTGAGAATGTTTTGTCTCATCCCAGTCTCCTAACAGAGATAAACACAGGCTACTGTTTCTGAAATAATCAGCCGTCTAGAGCATGTGCTGTGGGAACATTTCAATAATTTATTCAAGCTCTTTTTTCTCTCTCTCTTAAAGACAAGCACATGTTAACCCAACAGATCACGTGTTCTCCATGCAAGCAGTATGTGCTTATATTTTTAAAACATCTATAGCCCTCTGAGACTGTTTAAATTATACACTTGTGAATTTTAAATAGTGGCCTTAAAACCCACAATTTAACGCAAGTCACGGGGTCACCTCTTTCTTGCACTTGTGCCCGCTTGCCAAGAGAGGCGGGTCTGTTGTGCTCTTGGGTTGTGCAGTAGCAACTTGTCACGTGGATCTTGTGGATTATGGCCACATTTGCATCTGTGTAGACTGAATGTGTGAATTTGTGTGTAGAGGGGGGTGGGATTGACTGGAGGGGAAAAGGAAGGTCGAAAATGTGGGATTTTCACTGTCTGGGGCCAACAGCAGCACCTGTTCAGCCTTGAGGCACTGGGGTTGTATAATGTGGCGAGTGGTGTTTAGGACAGGTGTCCTACTGGGATCCATAAACACCCCTCTGCTGCTGGTAGATATGGGTCGAATAAATAAATGGCTAAACTCTGCAGGGGAAATTGTTTACTGCTGAGATAATGTAAGGATACGAACACACATCAACATATTATTTGTAGCCAAATATTGAAACTTTTTGTCAATTCTGTTCTGCATTTTGACTGATTTTCATTTAAATTGACAAGTATTTTCTTGCACCAATTCATTCTATAACATTTTAATCCAAATGTCAGCACAGCTGTAGAGTTTTTGCTTGTACTTCCTGCATTATCCATCTAATCTGATGAAACTACACCCACATTCTTAATGGAGCAGATTAGCCAAATTTTTTTAATTAAACTTTTAAATAATGCGCAAGGCTGATTTATTTATCAGATTGAGCTTTTTGCTAATTTATTCTGAATGAATTACCATCTTGTAGAGAAATTATTCAGATGTGTCCTTAATAATGTAAACTGTACTATGAAAAATAGGAATGCACAGATATTGGCCTGGTATTGATTTTGGCAAATATTTCGCATGTTAGCTGCAAACTTCTGTATGGTTTACCCTGGATATATGACAATGACTTTGCCCTGAAACTGACTAGATTAGTTTCCATCTCATTTTGGTGCATATGACCATTCCCAGTTGCTGTGAGAGGAAGAATACATCGTGGTCAGCTCACCAGTCAATCAACACACACACGTAAAAAAAACCAAAACATCCATGCATGCTTACACTTGGGGTCAATTAGACTCACCAATCCAAACAGCTGCTTTTAAAGTCAACCCATCATGTCCATCAAACTGATCTTCATGTGGAAACTCTATGAAGTCCTGCAAGGAGACTTTTTGATAACGTATTAGAATAAGCCACCCTATGATGTGCATTGTCATCTGTTATTCTTAGTCTTTCTATAACTATACTGTACTATAAAGTACTTACATGCTGTTAGGCCCTTAAGACCTTCCCTCTTTCTTGTCTATTTCTGTCTGTCCCTGCATGGCTGGATGCTTGATGTGCTCCAATGTGGATCTGAACTAAGCACGAAATATGAATCAAGTTAAAAGAAAAAATACTGGCCTGGATATGTCCACTCCCATCTCCCTGGCATCACCCACTCCTCAAAAGCATCAAAACGCACCGCCTCAAAGCGCAAGCCTGTCAGGAGCATCAATTCTCTGACTCATTTTGATTTTGCTCTGTAAATTAGGTATTCAATAGTTTTTTTCAGCCTCATATAAATGTTTTATATGACAGATCTTTATTACATGAGTTCATTGAGCCAAGAATTTTCAGAGAACATTTTCAGAAAACCTTCTTGCTCTACTCTGTGTCCAATACACTCCACAGAGCATTTAACCTCCTCTCAGCAGGTCTGCAGCTGAAACCTGCAACCACAGCAAATGATTGGAGGTGAACGGTAATGAACTCACGTCTCTGTCTAGGAAAAATGATTATCTATACCCTGACTGTCCAGCACACAGTTTTGCTGCCCATCAGAGCCCATTGAGTCTCCTGTTGACCGTTAGTCTGACTTATTTTCTAAAAACAGTGAACTTGCAGATAAGAAGGAAGCGGTTGCTGGCACGATGACAGGGGCTAATCAGCTGTAGCACAGATGTGGGAAATATCAGGGTGGCTGTTCCTGGACCGGGACCTGCTCTGTGTCACCAGGCGGACAGACCAGACAGCATCAATGTGTGAAAGAGATGATCACAGTCTCAAGAGGTCCTGTGAAAATAGGGAAACTCTGCTGAGGAACTGATAATCTTGTCACTGTTTTTAATTAGTCATCATAGGTGAATGCAAGCATTACATGTGATGCTAGACTGTGAGAAATTTAGAACGTGTTTTCCAGCTACACTTGTCTCTCTCAGTAGACCTAATTTGTCATGAGGCCAACAAGTCTTCTAAAGGGAAAGCTGATCCACCCGAGCCACGTTTCAGCGTCTTCTTTTGCCTCACAAATTCCTAGGAGAGGCTCAGCATGAAAGAGAACATTGTAATTCAAGCAAACACTGCCTACTCCTCTTGTGAGAGAAGGGGAAAAAAGGAAGTGGGAGGGCACTTGGCCCACTGGACTGTCCCAACACTTTCTCAAAATATTTTCCCGCCTGGCCTTGCAGGGCAGAAACAAATCCCAGGCCGCCTTCAGTAGCTACTTGGAAGACTTAGCATTCAACTGTAAGCTTGTAAAGGCCTGGGTTTGCTTTAAAAAAAAAAAAAAAGTAAGCCTGATTTCAACAGGACTTCGCCACAGATTTTGGTCCTTTATAGCAAAACTATATCTCAAGAAGTCCAGAGGATCTGTGATGGAGTGGGCTCATAAAATGTTGAAGCTTTATAATATAACTGGATACTTACCCATGAAGTACCTTAAAAGTAATTGATCAAAAATCGTTCCTCATAAAAAGCCATGCACATGCTCATGGACTGCACAGAGAAGTTGCTAAACAACAAACAAGCACAGATTTTCACTCACAAAGTAACACAAATCTCAGTATAAAATGCCACTTAGCCTCAGTTTTGTCCTCAGTAAAATGTGGCTACATGTTCAACATTTCAAACATTAAACAAGCATTTATAATGAGCCTTAAGTTGTACATCAAAAGTTAAACAGTGAAGGATACAGAAAGTTGCTATAAATGTGGTTCAGAAAAATCTAAGACTGAGTTTGCAAATTTATAAAACAGCAACCTGTTTTATTAATTATCAAATATTTATTACTCTAAATGATTTTGTTTAGAAAAGTTGCCGTTTGATTAATAAATAAATAAATAATAAATAAAAGCTGCAGTGGTTAAATAAAATTTCTAGTCTTTCAACCAGTCCGTGATCAAATCGGAACATTTCCTACGACATTGAAGTATTCATAACGGCGTGTCGTCGTGGGGGGGGCGTGGCCATGCAAATGAGGACTCGTCAATTGAATAGATGCTCCAGCTTCTGTGAGCGGCGGGACACTTGCTGTTCAGGCAAGAGTCAGAGGACGGAGAAAGCCCCTGCGGACAACCAAAAATAACACTTTAACTCTTCACACAACACCCCAGCATGGCTTCAAAGTGCCCCAAGTGTGAGAAGACGGTGTATTTCGGTAAGTGGTGCCCAGTTTATGGGGTCCTGGTTGCTTAAATTACTTTTGGCGGATGGTGGTGGTCCCGCTCGTTTGCCATAAGATTCTTCTGACGAGGAGTCGAGCTATTTGGGACACATTGTTTTCCATTTTTTAGAGGTACAGTTTATAAATGCTTCAATGCTTCTATTGTGAAAAATAGTTGGCCATTCATCTGAATTAAAACGCATTGGAGTTATATCAGTAACAGAACTGACAAGAAATGTATGTTTTTTTAAAATGAAGATCTAAATGTGAACAAAACTTTGGATATTCGTGTTTATTTTAAACAACCTATCTGTACAGAACAGTTATGAATTTGAATATTTGTTAGTAGTTTTCTGTTGGAAGGTTTTTTTTTCGGTATTTGTGGGAAAGCGTAAATCTTATCCAGATTTGCTAAAGGAACATCAAACAGTATTCATTACAGTATATTTTTAGGGCAAATAACTGCTGGAAAGGTAAATGATTAAGGGACAAATTTCTGGAAAACCCAAAAGCTGAAGGGGCAAAGGATTAATAAATAAACAAAAAGTAAACAAAATATCCATCAGGAAATATCTCAGTGTTTACTTTTTATGGTATAAAATGTTGATATGACATGAAACATTCAGTGTTTGTTCTGCCTTCTGAAGGATGCGTGCAAGATTTATCTTATTTTGACACAGATCTGTGCCATTTTTAATTTGTTGTCTTTGGTAAACATCCAAGCTTGGCAGTTGGCTTTGGATGGTAGCTGATAGAGGCATTTGCCAAGAGTGCAGAAATGCCATATGTTGAGATTGCCCACTCATCGAGGAGTGTGCAGCAACATCATGCTGTGTCAGTGGGATGAAAACGTGTAAATGCGCATCTTTTGCATCTTTGTAAACAAAGCTGAGAAATCAGAACACCCACTTGATCAAATAGCTTTGACTCATGAGCAGTTAAAACCGGGAAAGTAACACATTATATTTTCTGTAACAGATGAGATATGTGCTGGGTAAAGTCCACAGCAGAGGATTAAAGGATCGCAGATCTTGAACACAAATAATAATTTACATCTGAAGGTTATATGTGCCCTGCTCCCTTTTATTTCCAGTGAAAATGCTGCGTCTGTTGCTGCGCTGTTGAACCTTGAATAATCTTGTGTTTGTGTTTTACCTCATGCTGGAATCAAAATATTCTCTTTTCTTCTGTAGCGATCTTTTTCACACTTCACAGCACACATCAGAGCTGTCATGGGGGTCAAAACCAATTATGTGAGTGGATGGAAGTCCTCTTACGTAACAGAGTGGCAGCACGCATCACAGCTGCTACTCATCCTGTGGCTCCCGAGACTCACTGGAATGGAATAATATCTATACAAATAAGATTTAGTCTCCTCCAGTATTCATTTGCACTGCAGCCTTAATTCGCTTAGCGAGTGAGTCACAGCTCCTTGCTGATGGTGATGTATGTTGGTTTTTTTATGTAGGTCCAGCCTTGTAGAGTTATTTTTGGTTGGGGTGTGTCTTTTTGGGTGGAGAGAGTTCAGGATTGAGTTGGTGATGAGGATGATGAATGGCTACTGGGAGCATGTGAAAGTTAGCCGAGTGAAGAGGAGGAGGAGGCGTTGATGACAATATTAGAGTTCTAAGTTATTTTAAGGGAGGCTGTGAAACACATGACAAGGAATGGGGGAGGTCAACGAGGGAGCAGCATCTTGCAGCATCGTTATGATGTCTGATGACTTTAAGGTATTGTAGAGTGAGCTCAGATGCTCTTTTTAGCTCTACAGGAGTGTTAAAGTCAGAAAACAGAAATGAATGAAGGGTGTAAATTAGAAAAAAAAAATCCCCTCCTTCACATCTGCACCATGTGTTATCAATAAAGAAAATAGTCTATTTCCTGTCCTATTTTGTCCTCCTTTTTTCTTCTTGTGGTGGTGGTTTGTGTGTGCTACAAAGAACAGTAACTGGCCCACCCTGAAGTAACCCACCTGGGGTTCCAGCTGGTTGCCCAATATTGGACTTAGTCTGTACCACGGAAGGCATTTAGTATTTGACTCTCATCTTGTGCAAAAATAAGTGTTCTTTCAAAAAGGCAGCGGCAAGCCACAGTCAGGGTGGAATTCCTTCTGGTTTTACATAAATGTTTTTTACTTTTCCCAGTTTTGCTACTTTATTGGACAGCTGTCTCGTAGCCGTGACAGTTCAATTACATTACCACTAAAAGATGGATGCTGCCTCTGCTTTTGAAGTTTCTGCAACCTAAAATGCAAATAAACAAGAGCCATAAAAAGACAGAAAGGAAAAGAAAAGGAAATTCGTGCTTGGCATTGGTATTAAAAGAATGCAAGCAAGACTTTTCAAGTGCATGCTTTGTTGAATTCATATTCCCAGTGTCCGCATCGCGGCCTTGCATCTGTTAGTTCTTTTGGTACAATGCATGGGGGACTGTTGGCTGACATGTGACCAGGCCCAGTGGAAATTCATGGTGTGTGAGAGAGTCCATGCAGAACACAGGACAGCACGGCTCGCTAAATCTCTCAACTCCAAACCCCAATTCAGCTGAGCGATCCAATTCCTGTGTACGACGAACGGGAGCAATGCATCTTTGTGCAGCAAGCTGAATAAACGAGACTTAATGGGAACTAATGGCGCTCTCCTGTGAGTGTCTCCTTTCTTTCTTTTATTCACCAGCCCCTCTCACTCACTTGGTGATGCCCCAGGCTCCGAATTCCTCTTCCCTAGTGTTTTTTTTTCTATCTGCATGGACTGGGAGAAATGGTGTGAGATGACTCGCCTTTATTTAAACTCTCAAAGTGCTTTATGTATTATAATGAGAGGGAACATTTCTATTCACACAGGTTTTTGTGTTTGCACCGTTTGTCTTTTTAGGAAGATGGAGTACCTTCGTCCCCTCAATTTGACTAGATGGACCAGTCCACTGTTTCCCACACACCTCTTATTTGTTTATTTATCTTTTTTATTCCAGTTTTATCCCATGACATTCACACAGTGCCTTTTTCTCTCCCCTTTTTTGTCAATGTTAGAGCACCCTGTTTTCCACTTGGCTGACCAGTGGGCAGTGTGAATGTTCCTCGTCAGTTATATAACATCATTTCTTGAGTTGTTGCCTCCTGCTCGGTGACATTGCATAACCTACCGGCTCCTGTGTGCCAGGCAATGAGGGTCCCTTTTCTCTGCCTTTTTGAGGCACAAAAACGATCCCTTAATGGAGATGGCATTAAGCTAGGTGCTGACAGCTCCCACTCCCTCACACACAGGTGAAAGCTTGCAGCAATATGACCTGTTGCATAACACCGCAGATGGGGAAAAAAAGATGGTTTTTTTTAATCCAAATTTACAGATTATTCTTTATATTTGCAGTCTTTGTGTCTCTCTGCAGTAAATTCCCCAAAGACGTGTTTATGCACACTTGGGGGAAGTACAAGTAAATCATGGTGTATATCGTGCACATGTTTACAATAACAACCATGTTTCCTTTTTTAAATAGTTAGCCATCTATCTAATAACAAGCAGAAATAGTGTAAAATGCATAGCGTTACTATCTTTATGAGTTTTCACAGCTAGTATATTAATTGTATGTTTACAAGATGCCAGTGAAGGTAGAAATTCATGAGAGTGATATGCCACATTGGACAATAAAGGCTATTAAATTATATATTGACATATCAAAATATGGACATAAATTCAGTATAATTTACAACTTTACTTGAAAATGTAGCATGAAAACAGGGTTTTTAAAGCCCCACTACTGATCTTTGGTAGATGTTTCCAGTTTGGTGCCCCTAACGAGGGATAAGTCGGCATTCAACTTGCATCTTCTCTAAACTCTCTTCAACCAGTAAAAGTCAGTCTGATGGCAACTCTTATTTTTTCTCCTTCTCTCTGTCACTTTTTTCTCTTTCTTTTCCTCGCTTCCTCAAATAATGTCATCTTGCAATCCATCTGCAAGTGCTTCAGACAGGGGATGATAAGGGAGGTTAATTTGTGTTTTGGTATTTCCCAGGAGTAGGGATGGGAATGGAAAACCGGTTTCACTCAGGAACAGTTCTAATTTTTCCAAATCACCGGAATCATGCGCCACTAGGCTTATCAATACCTCTTTCAGTGCGACAGGTGCTGGTCAGCTCACTGACTACAAATAAACAATGTCAGACATGCGTGTCTCATCATGGCTACGCGGTCCAGATCATGGCTACATTTTACTGAGAAACATGACAATGGCAAAAGCTCTAATGTCTGTATTGGAAGGACCAATACATTATTAGCAACAGATCATAGGACAGACCTATATCCTTGCGCAGAGGAGTACGCAGCCTAATCACTAGTCCGCTCTGTGTTTCTTGCGTGAGTGGAGTAGAGTACTCTGGAGGTCTGCCTGATGTGCAGCTTCTTTTAATTCAATCCAGTCCTCTCATTAATGGATTAGCTTCTTGCTTTCTGTGGAAGGCAGAGAGTTCATCTCTGACCAGATGTGAGTTTTCCTTCTACTGGTGCAAAAATTCCTGCACTGTCTGTCTGGACGCTGTTAGCAGCTCAATAATTTAGCAATTAGCTCACCTGTAGCCACTGTAGATGTGCTACATGGAGACATTTTAGTATGCTGTAGTCGGACACATTGTTAATAAAATTCATTCTGAGTGTAGTGGTGTTATGGTGGGCGACGGAGGCCGTATACTGTGACGTGTTTTCTGTGTGCGCATTGGGCCATGCTGGGGCAGAGGAGACGTGTAGTCGTGTAAATAAGTCACGTGGAGTTGACAAAGATCCTAAACTCAGAGTTTACTCTTTTTAGATATAAAATAGATAATTATCTTGACACTGTAAATATGTGTTGTCCTTGTTTCTTCTTAGAAAATTGGGTCAAGAATTGATAAGGGATATGATAAAGAACCGGATCAATAGTCATTATTGTTATTGGCATTGAGATCAATAAAATCTTATCAATTCCCATCCCTACCCAGGAGTGAAGAAAAATAATTTAGTTGTAGAAATAATAATTAAAATGGAGCCAAATTAGATGGCTAGAGCGATCTATGAGCTTACACATTACAAATGGCAGGTTTTAAATTCTTCCTAAATTAATGAAAACACTTCATTGATTTATTATACACAGAAGTTAAGTTGGTGTGTGTGTGTGTATTTCATGTGATGTGGTAGAAATTGGTTAGATCTGTATTTCTAATTAGTCTCACCATGTCAGACACCACGTCCTCATGTAGACATTGTTCATTTTATTACACCGTCTTACAAGATTCAGACTACTTCAATTAAAGAAGACTCTAGGACTGCCAGGTTTTATGCCTCTGACATGTGATGTCTTCCCCTGAGGGGCTAATTATCAAATTACAGCAGGTCAAGATTGAAGGTGGATTTTTAGTGATGCAGGCCTGTTTGCTTTTTCCAGGATATGGTCCACTACTCTGCAAGCCATACAGACTAGTTCCCTCTGAAAAGCCTGCAGTCAGGACACAGTGTCCTGTCTGGTCACTGCGGAGATACAGTGTATGGTAAGCAGACTCAGGGATTCAGAGAGGTTGAACAAGTCAGAGAAACAGACTGTGGAAAGGCTGTTTTGCCTGCGGCTTCTCTGGCCACGGTAGACAGGATGTGAGTTAACTGCAGTCCATTTACGTCAGCCACCAGGATTCAAGAGGTCGGCCTCTTTTTATTCGCTGAGGGAGGGCTAGTGGAATTGGAAGTGGAAAGCCTGGGGAGGAAACCTCACCTTAACTGAGGCGACAGACGACCTCCTGAGCTAGGTTTTGCTACAAGGTTGCATCAGCCGGAGGGAGAGTCTGAATTAAATGCATGTTTCCTAGTGTCTCTGAAGCATTGGTACCCACCCTGCACAATCACTGAGCTTCACAGGGATGTGCACACTCAACCTGAACAAATTAATTTAAGTAGTCCACACCACCACCAGGGTCAACCTACTTTTAGTGATCCAGCAGCATTTTTAAACATTCTCCTGACCTCTACCCAAAAATCAAGTAAATTAGCACCTAAATTTCCTCAAGGTTTACTTAAGGTTTCCCTAATGGTAAAGGTCTTCTTCACATACATACTAGTTGGATGACTTGGTCCTCAGAACTTGCACCTGGGAAGTTTTTAAAGATGTTTTTATTTATTTAAAACTTTATCTTGGCATCAACTTTGAGCATTTTAGTCCAAAATCTTTGTTAGTAAATCAACATGAAAGAATGGCATATTTCTCTTTAGAAAGGTCCATCAAAGTCACTTCCTGTGTCGAGGCCAAAGGCCTCTGCGTGTAAGAATGAATGGCCATTGTCTTTACGTTAAGTAAAAGGTCACAAGTCCTTGAGGGTATTTGTACTCCCTTGAGCGGAATAGTTGGAGGATGCAGACGAGGAAATGCAGGGTGCTTATTTTTTTCCTTTGTCAGCCCACATTTCTCATGAGACCTGAGCTGAGCTTCTACTTAGTAGTTGTACTTTCCATACTTTGGTTCAGTTTCACCTCCAGTCTGTCATTCAGGTGTGTAATGTTTATTAGGGCGTGTAGTTAGAACACTGCTGTGACAAAAGCCAGAATAAACAAACACCCGCATGGATCAGCTGTCACTGATAGAGGAAGGGAAGGGAAAAGAGGATGAAGAGAGGGCTGTGTATGTGTGTGTGTGTGTTGCTGCGTGTTGGACGGGTGTATTGCTGAAAGAGCTGAACAGATGGGTCCATGTTACCAGAGGGTGCAACAGAACTGAAACCAGCCAGCCGTGATTTATAGATATTTACAATAACATTGGTTAAATCATTAAAAATATGGGACACTTGAACTTGTAATTTGATGGTGCTTTTGAAATAGTTAGCCTTATTTCAGACAAATAAAAGGTAGCAATAAAGTGTAATGGGAATATTTACTGGTTGCTAAATTTATGTTGTAGAGACAAACTCCTGCAGTCCTGTTGTCCTTTCTTTTGTCAAATAAATTACATTTCTGCTTGTTGCACTGCATCGATTTATTGACTGGTAAAAGAAGACCAATGTGAAATTTTAATAATCTGCCCTTCTGATGGACCTTGCTGTCACATTGCATGCTGCAAGTTTAGCCGTACACATGTTGTTTTGTGTCCTCTGCTTGTTTATCTGTCATGTAGAGGAAAAATGTCCTCCTGACTCAGGGTGAATCTCTTCTCTGGTGTAGCTGCTGTTGACAAAAAAGCAAAAGTAATTAAGTCATTATGAGAAATGCGGCCTTAATCTTTTCCCTCCGAAGGCCCCTCATTAGTGTCTGTTGCTTAATGTTCTGTCCGATTACAGTGTGTTTGTAGAGCATTTGCTGCAGTCCTGCTCTCATGCTGCTTGCTTTTATAGGCTTTTTATAAGCTCAGGAGCTTCGTCTGTGAATTCAACCTGAATACAGTCTGAAAAACTAGTGCGTCGTGTAGCTGAACAAACAAGATTAATTGAGTTATATCCTGCTTGAAGTTCGAGGATGCACCTCTGTCTTGGCTAGCAGAGCGGATACTCTTACCGGCTGAAACTCAGTCACAAGCAATTCATGTTCAAAGATGCTGAATCTGTTTGTTGTTGAATTGCTCTTTTTATCCTCTGCAGACATCGTATGAATACAGTTTCCCTGGGAAACGTTGACAGGATCCACAAATAATGTTCTGTCTTTTGAGCTGAATTGTAGCATTTTTGTAGGTTATTTCTACATGAAAATTGCACTTAGATCCCTTCTTATTTACTCATTGATGTGATTATTTCCCCAAATATGCTACCTGCCTTAAAATCAGTGAGAAGAAGAATTAGCAGCAGCTTGTCTCAGTGACTTTAACCATATTGACAGTTCAGTGAGACAGAAGAGCGGCACGCTAAAGAGCTTAGATCAGGAATTTACAAACGAAGTTAAGCAGCTTACAGCGGTGCAGGTATCATATGGTTATGGTGATGACTTCTGTCCAACAATTTCTGTCTGACTTGGAGTTCAACACTCCTGTAGGGACGTCCATCCTTTGTCAGTCCTTTTTTTAATTTAGTTTCTCAGAAGAAACAGCAGTGATCATAATTACATAAATGTGAAAAACCTCACAAATCCAGAGATTTTCTAAATGCTTCTACAGCAAGCAAATTTAAATCGCCCTGCATAGGGCCACATGAAACACTTTTCAAAACAGCAACCACAAATTAAAGCCTTCTATACTTCTACCCAAAATTATGGGCTACCTCTATCCTTTCCATGAGGTTCATATTCTTTCTGAAAACACATAAGCATCTTTTTTTTTTTTTTTTTTTTTTGTGCGTCCAGCTATCGGGGATTAAAGCTGCCATTTCCAAACTGTGACCAGTTTACACCAGTCTGCATAGATAAATGTAGACTTTTCGACATCATCTTATGGTTTGTAAATTGCAGGACTTAAGTTTGTCTTTTGAAACCAGATGTCAAGAGTGAGAAGTTGACCTGATTGAACTATAGAAACTTCATCAGAAACTTGTTCCAAAATCAAACACTGCTTTGTCATCTGTTTTATGCAATTTGTGATTATATGTGCACTGATAAGAGGACAAGAAACGAGCCATTAGGGTTAACAACCTGGGAAAATGTTGATGAAGTAAAGACATCAAGTGGGAGGTTATGCTATTTTGCCAAAGACAATCACGATAATGAAAATGGCTTTCCAGTGCCATGTGTTAATGCATGGACATTTGGATCAAATGTCAGTATCCAGAAATATACCCAGATATTGATCACAGCCCATTAGCGGTTACTGCTTGCTTTACCTCTGCTTCACTGAGGGTTTTTAGACCCTTTATCACATTATTATATCTATCAATCACCCCATTCATGGAATATATACGCGATCCTCACATCTGCACATTGTATGGTATTTATTTCGTGTAATGTAAAGCAGATACTTTGTGATACAGTGGCTTTTATCCCTGAAGGGGACAATCATTTAGCAGCAAGCAGGCACTAATGTCAGGTAAGATGTACTCTCATTCTCCAGCAGTGATTTTTCTAAAAAGGCTCCACTGTTTACATCAAATCATGAGGGGGGATGATAGAAGACAGATTAGGTAACAGAATTTGGCACATCCTCATTGATGTTGACAATAATATGAGTTTCCACAGAGATTTCCATGTGAACAGCAGCTTGTTGGTTTACCCAAGTGGTCTATTTACCCTCACATCGTTGTCGTAATGACAAATGGAAGAATGCTGTGCCATTTCATCTGCATCATTTGAGCCCACATGTTCACTATTTTTAGGGCGTAGACTGTATATTGCTCCCGTGTTGCAGCTATTACATAATTTCTTTTCATATCGTTATTGGTCTGTACATAAAAGAGTCAAGATCAAACAAATATGTAAATTTTCTGCATTTATTTCACTGGCTGCTCCTGCATTAAAGGATAAAAAGGATATAGCTTAGTTTAGAGTGGGGGTGTAAACATCTGGGCCAGATGCAGATCCCCTTTACCTCCCCCCAGTCAATAACTCCCGCAACAGATAATACTGTAGTGAAGCTCACCCCTCTTACAATAACAACACTGTCTTTTAAAAGCGGGAGTTGTTAAACTGTGGACAGTCTCTGACGTCAGTTTCCATTCATACACCGACATTTTAATGCTGTCTGGAGGTGTGTCTGCGTTCATGAATCAGCCAGTGACATTCACACATATTACATCCACAGTAATGAGGACACATTGGCAGTGTTCCTCTATACTACGTCGGCAGTCTATTTTGAACACTGTAAGTGTTGCAAGGCATATGTGCACCCTGAAAAGTAAGAGGAAATAAATCACACATGCTTGGAGCAAACTGTGAAGTCCATGCTAGTCCTATTAGCACTCCTGGGATGTGGCAGCTTTTTCTAATGTAACGGAAACTTGGAAAAAGACACATATTCTTCTAAATGTCTGCCCTTGTTCTGATAAAGTGCATGTTCAGGAGGCACAAACCTGTCAAATAATGTTTAACAGATGAAAGCAGACGATCTGAGATTTGAAAAGCACTTAAAATGACAGTAGAAGGTGGAAGAGGCTAAAGTGCCAGAAAACATTCCCAACTGTTTGTTTTGTGTTGATAAGAGCCTCCCCTAACCTCTTCACCCTGCACCCCTGTCCTGAGCTATTCTCCAGAGCCTTGTTGGTATCTATTTGTCTTTGTCCTGCAATTAACAGAAAGAGCTGACAGTGAAAGTGGAGAGTAAACAGAAACCCCAGCAGGGAGTAACCACATCTCCCAAAGTAACCCTGCAAATTTATGCTTGCGCGGCATCTGCGTCCACATAACCGCCGTAGGCTCGGCGTAGCTCCGCAGAGGCTCGACGCGCACCTCTTCCAGGCCTGACGTGCACCCCTACTACACAGACGGTTATGTGGAGGTTCTCCCTTGTTATTGGTCAGTTTGGGATCACGTTTTGCCGGATATCTGGATCTTCTCGCTGAATTTGTGTGCTAACCACCGTTTCTAAAAACAATAACCAGTGGATCAAGTTGATGAGAGGCTAATCGATCTGTTTATTCATTTTCTTCCACAAACTAATAAAGACACCTAATCATACTGGACGCCATTGTTGTTTTAAAGCAGAAAATACCAACCGAACTGAAGTTAATCATCAAAATAACTCCGACCTGGTGAGTTTACCGGCCGATACCACCCCTGCTGCCACCTTCAGGTTAGGAGGAGAAACTGCAACATGACACCAAAATGACGCGCACCCCTACGCTCCAGTGCGAAAGCAAACTCACCAGCGTCAGCAACGCCGTAGCCGGCTGCACGCAGACGCCGCGCAAGCATTAATCCGCCTATATTTTCCACTTGATACTCTGAGTTTTGTCATTCACATCAAATCAAATTATATTTAACACAATTACCTGAAGAGGAAAAATGATTTAATTAGATGTGCAAAAAAATATGAAAAAAAATTGAGAAACAGTTTATACAAAGTAGAGCATTGTTGGTCCCGAATTATGCATGCTTTTAGCTCTGTTAACTTCTGTCTTCTTACTATCTGACAATTTCTGCTACGTGAGGAAGTGTGATATGAGCCTGCTTAGAGCTGTTAAGCTTTTATAATGCGGACATCTGTAATACAAATTGGAGTCAAGCACAAGGATTTGCACTGATTTTAAAAGGTCTACTGGTCCTGTCCTTTCATTTACTACAGTTACTACAGAATCTTGTAAAAAAGTCTTTTTTTTAAAACCCCCCAATTCATGTTATTTGGCATCCATCATAAAGGTGTTTTTCAGAAGATCAAAATCTGAAGTCTCTCAGATAAATTAATTTTTCCATACTTTTACAGGTTGCTGTACATGTGAAAACACCACTAAAGAGAGCAAAAACACCAAGATGTAATCTTCTTTATGTGTGCATACATGCTGTATGTGTGCACACATTATAGTTTTTTTTTTTTTTTCTTTTCAAGGGAATGTAGGAAACAGACTAAAGTGTCCGGCTATTTTTGCCCTGCCTTGATAAGAGAAGGTGTTTCCTCTGCTGCCTGCACGACTCGTTAGGGCCTATTGTCTGGAAACAGTAGAGATTTTTTATTGGAGAGGGTATAATTAGGTTCCCTTGCCTGTCTGGAGGAGGGGGTTGCTTTGGGCGACAGTAGAAAAAAGGGCCGGAAATGGGGTTGAGGGGGCCGTCTTCGACAGGATGGGTATACTGTAAACTGGGGGATGGTTGTGTGTGTTTGTTTGGAGGGGTTATACAAAAGATCTGGGTTAGATGTGAACACCCTCCTGCTGTTCCAGCTGGACTCGGACTAACGCCACTGTCTGTCTGTCTTGCTGTGACATCATCGCAGCATCCTGTGTGGCACACAGGCATTCCCAGAGTCCCCGCCTCCCTTCACAAAACAATCCCCCAGTTGGCATGATGGCAGGATTTCCATCGAGGCCACAGACAATACAGCACAAGCTAATGATTATAGTGGAGAGTGAAGCAGTCAGGGACGTCATCACTTTCTGCGTTGACGGATTTAAAGGCACATAATGACACAAACACACCCGACTGATAGAGAACATAAAGCTGTCGTTCACAGTAATCGGTACAAATGCTGCTTTATGTAAATGTTTGCATTCATTCCCATTGTTCTCTCTGTCTTTTGTCTTTCATTTGCAGCTGAAAAGGTGTCATCGCTGGGGAAGGACTGGCACAAACTGTGTCTCAAATGTGACCGCTGTAACAAGCTTCTGAATGCTGGAGGCCACGCTGAGGTCAGTAAGACCAAATCCAGGAGTGAAATAACTGTTTTTCATTGATTCATTTTATTTATATGTGATTGATGTACTGTTACATGGTCAATCCACACACACACAAAAAAAAAAGCTCCAGATATTACTTGATTGCCAGTTTTACTAAATGTTGCAGTGGTCTTCCACATTGCTCATATTGAGGCTCGGGATACGCTTCAATGATTAATCACGTATTAAAATGGTGACCCCGTTTTTAACTAGTTTGTGGGTCTAGGAGCAGATAGCAATTAATGTTTTATTTATTTATTACAGCACTCCTCACAGATTAACTAAATAATCTTATTAAAACAGATAATCAACCTGAATTGACTATATGGGCTTTATCTCATAACATCTGTTTTTAAAGGTCTGTTTTTTCCAGAAAACATGATTGCAGAGATGTTGCTCAGACAGGATCAAAGGTCTACGACCTCCCAATGCTGCAGGATCTCTGCAGTTTATTGATTGTTATTGTGAAGTTATCCTTTAACATGCCTTGTTTTGTGTGTCTGGTTGCATCTATTGATGTGTTATGTCCTCATGGGAGTCTATTTTTTTAACCCCCTTAGCCCTGCAGGATGAGCTGCTTCAGATCCTTCTCCACCATCTTACATAACCAGGCTGATTAGCATAGATTCCTCTAACTGTGCACTGCTCACTATCCAGCACCCTCACCCTTTGGACCCTCTTATCTTGTCCTTTTGATTTTTGTCTTTCATGACCCAGCCAACAATTCCATTTCACCCTCTTTTTTTACGTGCACAAATATCACATACACACACTCCTCTTTGAGTCTTCCGCTCCTTTCTCTGGCCAAAGAGGATGTGATCTCAACCCTCCATGTACACAATTTCCCCTGCAGGCCTCATAGGATGCTGGTCTGCTGTTTAATCTCTGCATGATTACAGTAATGTAGTCACACAATCCCTGAGGCCCCCCCCCTCTATCCTCTCTCCATCCACACCATCCAAATCCCACCCCAGGCTGCAGCGCCATCCTACTAGCCTGGCTTTGGCAAAAAATAAAACTATGCTTGATCATCGTCATGGAAACCAAATGTGGCTGAGAGACATTTCATACAAAAGACTTTAAAGGGGCCTCGCTTCTGGATTGTCTGCGAGGACGTTTGTTCTCTTGTCAGGTCTGCTATGCAGAAGGTTGTGAACCTCAAGTCAACGCTGGCTGCTTCTTTAAAAGCAGTCACTTTGACTGAATGAAGCCCAGTGTGGCCTGATTTCTGGGGGGCAAAGGCCTTAAAGGAGGGCAGCAACTCCCTGAGGCTGATATCAGAGAACCAGGATTGAGGAAGCAAGGTGACAAGTCCCCTGTCAACCCTAAAAGATCATGGTTTTATTTATCATGGTAAAAATTCTTTAAATTTCAGACAGACATCGGTGTATTATTTCTATTTCAGAGCCCAGCTGGAGAGTAATTTTGGTGCAGATCAATATAAAATTACATTTATTGTTACATAAAGACATTATTACATAAAGACCTGATAACTGAACCTGTTAACTAAAATCAGTGTAGATTAAAAAAATATTTCTTTCTTGTGAAATATTGCACATTTTTACTTTCAGCTTTCTTAAGGAGGCAATACCAGATTGAGCAACTGTTCAACCTGTTTCCATGACTGGTCATGGGTACTCATTGCTGCTTTTTAAGGAAGCAAAATCTTTGAAGCAACTAAAAACACTAAGAGTACCAAGTTAGGACAACTGATCCTGAAAATGTAAAACATGTGACTTGGTCTTACATAAAATGAAAGAAAAGCAGAGGAAAAACAGCTAAGGCTTCGGATTTGATCCGTTTTCATTCTGGTGTCTAACACAGCAATGTAGTCCTGCAAAGCGGAGAGTCCTGGTTAATGAACGAGGCACAGAGAGAGAGAAAACAAAAAGATGTTGGAAGTTAACTGCTGGGAAGAGTGGGCTGAACTGCAGTGGATAATCCATTTGTAGGGTCCCCTTTACATCTTTACAGATCACATCCTGATCATACAACAATACCGTACCCACACCAACCTCTGAAGAAAAAGGAGCTCAAGTAGCAAAAGCAGAGTGGATTGCTCTCTTCATTTGCTTGATTTTTCTCATCTATGGGCATTTTTTCTCAGGACCAGTGACCACCCTGAAACCCAACCTCGATCCCCTGGTTGATCATGTGCTTATACAGCAGCCGCCACACTGTTCCAAACATGCATCAGTAACAGTAAATAAATGTCCTAGACTGGATTTTCCCCCCACTCTTTAGGTGGAAAAAAGGCGGCCGCGCATGTGCAGAAACAACGCTCCCACTGAATTGTGGTGTGAACTGTTCCTTGAATACAGCCAGATACACTACTGTGTGTTAATGCCTGTCAATGACTTTATTAAGCAGTTACAAAACAGTCACTGCATCTATGCTCACCACAAAAGACAGCAAAATATACAAAACCATGATATTTTTTTATACTAGTCATGTTAAGTTTTATTCTGTTCTGCATCACATTTCTATAATGAGTCAGTTTGCTGGATCTGTAAATCATAGTGGTTTTTTGTCTCTCCCACAGCACGATGGAAGGCCATACTGCCATAAACCGTGCTATGCTGCCCTCTTTGGGCCAAAAGGTGAAATGCATGTTGTTTTTACCCCACAGTTACAACATGAAGCATTTCAATACATGGTCATTCAGCTCGTAGTTACCATGAATTTTACTGTTATTCCGTGTAAACATACATGTTAGACTATTGTAGCATGTGAGTAAGCAAATTTTTTATGTGCCGTTTTTTAATATCTAATCTAACCTGATTAAATATTTATTTTTTACTAAAAAGGAGTTCTTTTTTTATTCATATTGTTAATATATTATTTTATTGAAGTATTTATTTAATTTTAATTATATTAATTTATTATTTATATTTTATTTATTATTTGATATTAAAGGCAATTTATATAATTTATAAGACAATAAATTATTTATTTATGTAGATGTTTTGTTTGTTTTTTGGCTTGATTCATTCATGTTTTTTAATAAGATTATCAAAACAATAAATTCAATATTATAGTAGAGATTTTAATTTCGGGTATTAACACATCCTTTTACATATTCATAGGTGTGAACATTGGTGGAGCAGGTTCATATGTGTATGATGCTCCAGCCAGCAACAACGGATCTCTGACTGCTGTGGATTCGGCCCAAAAAGCTGAAGAGAAGCGCGTCTACGCACCCAAGGCTGCATCAAAAGGTCTGTTCGGAATTCATAAATAATGTAATCAGTTTGTGTTTTTAGTTTGAATATTTAATGTTTTCAAAAAGGTTTTTGTTCAGAATGAAAACTTTTAACTCAGTGATGAGAAATCTGGTTTACAGTCTTCTGGGACCTGATGGAGATTTTCTTGGTGGTTTCAGACAGAGTGTGTCTCCCTCTCTCAAAAATCCTAGTTAACAGCAACAAAATCATTTCAAATGTTTGTTCCTTCTGTGGAGCTGTCGGATCTCTTCTCTGTCCTGTTGTTTATTTGAGACTGACTTTGGGTTTTGTTACTATTATTATTATTATGGATTTAAATAAAGCTAAACTCCTTTGAAGATGAAATACACTGGTAAATTTATTGGAGTGCAGTTTGTATTTTATGCAACACTTGATCTCTGTTCCACTGGACTTTCTGTAATTGGCAGGTTGCAAATCTTTGTCTTTTACTACCACCTGCTGTCACCAACACACTTAGGAATAGCACCTGTAGGAAATAGTGCATTAACTGTTTTAACTGGGCTAGTTTGAGCTTTTTACTTAATTGTTTTCCCTTGAAATATATAAAACCTGTTAAGTACTGGGTTTAATATTATTTTTATTAGCCCTCTGGATTTTAAAGCTAACTGGGAAGACTAGAGCCCATTCATCAGATTGTTTCCTTTGCATTACCCTGTCCTTTGGCATTATTGTAATGTGTGTGTAACCTGTCTGCAGCTGGCAGTGTCACCACTTTCTCTGGAGAGGCCAACCTGTGTCCCAGATGCAACAAGAAGGTGTATTTTGGTAAGTAGTTCCACATCTACGGGAGACAAGGGTGAGGAAAAACGTAGGAGTAGAAAGTGTGAACATGTAACATGGTTCCAAAGTGTCTCACATATGCTCGTATAAATGTGTGTGTGCACTTGTGTGTTTTTTGTTTTTTTTTATTACAGCTGAAAAGGTGACATCACTGGGAAAAGACTGGCATCGACCCTGTCTGCGCTGTGAAAGGTGCAGCAAGACTCTGGCTCCTGGCAGCCATGCAGAGGTAAGAACACATCCCATTTAGATTTACTTGATCAGGTTAAGGATGAGCAGTGCAACAGCAACAACCACTAGTGGAACAAATTATGGACAGCGGAGGGAATGAAGCACTTGTTGGCCATCATATACACATCATATTTACACATTATTTGTATTTAAAGGGATTTATTCTTAAAATAATCTGAAATATTTTGAGATGTAAATATAACCCTGATATGACTGCAGCTGGCGATGGTACAGTAGTCCTGTTTTCTAAGTTTGGTCAGCTTGGGGAAGCCGCTCTCCTGCTGTAGGTTTGGTTAGGAGGGATCCTCCAGCTTGGGAGCAGATGTCGCACAGCTCTGTGAAGATTAGTGGGACTGACAGCAGTTCTAGACCATAGAGATGGAAAGACGTAATGGGCAGGCATCTGAATTACATCAAAGGCAACCAGTCCAATGTGTAGGTTAAAAAAGAGACAGGATTACCTTTTAAAGTACTCTAGTAAATGTGTGTACTATGATCAAAATATAGAAAATGAGGCAAAAGCCATAATAAAAGATTGAAATGCATTAAAATTACATCCCATTCCCTCACCCTCCAATTGAGTCTAATCCACTTTACTTATGGGTTCTAAGTGTTTTGTCAAGATGTTTAAACATCTTCCTCAAGTTTTCATTCTACACATCTAAAGTCACATTGCTTGTCTAAAGGATAAAATAACATCATCTGCAGGTCTTAGATGTCATTTAATAAAAACAAAAACAAGCATCATTCGGTTGACACATTTAACATCAGGTTTTCCCTGCAGTGGGGATTGGGATCTTTAATGGTCTTCTTCAGGTGATGTCAGCCTCTCATTTTCTCTTTAATTGAAACCAGATCTCTTATCTTCAGTCTTAATTAATCCTGTTTTGTTTTTTTTCAGCATGATGGCCAGCCTTACTGCCACAAACCATGCTACGCTGTTCTCTTCGGGCCCAAAGGTAACCGCTAGGGGGTGCTGTCAACCCACCAGCTATCAGCCACACTTGAAAGCGAATGTTACACAAGTGTTTCTCAAGAGTCATTTCATCATACGTTTGAATGCATCACAGCAGCTTGCTCCGCCTGTACAGGATTCTTTTGCAACCTTTCCTGCTCATGTTGTACCTGGTCTGATCCTCTCTTTTACCTTCTGATACCCACTGCTGTCCCTGTGGTTTTTCCAGGTGTCAACACTGGTGGTGTGGGCAGCTACATCTATGAGAAGGAGCCCAGTGCAGTGACCCAGCCTTGAACCTATGTCCCCCTCAGCCTCACCCCTTCTTCTCTTCACAACACTGACCATCAAACACAATATTTGTAGCCTTGTGCTTTTTTGTTTGTTTTTTTTAATCCTCCCCTACCTGTGCATTCATACCTGAGACAACCAGCCTCTTTTCCCTTTACTCTGCCCTGGATCAGATTTAGCAGCACGAGGAAGGAATTACTGATCACAGCTGCTTGGACACATGTTTGGTATATTTGTTAAAGGAGCACAAACACATGCGGCATTCCCACATTAGTGTTGCTCATTATTTCACACAAACAGCGTTTCTGACGTGTTTAAACATAAAGAATCATGTATGTGAATGCATTAACAAATATATATATAAATGTCTTAAATGTAACATCTTTCGTCTGTGTATCTAAGGTTTTTAGATGATTTATGGGGAGAGAAAAAATTTGACTGAAAATAATTCACTGGTGTAGAGAGGCTCCACCTCAGAGACTGCTCCACGTACAGGTGGCGCTCAGGAGCACGTTGCCAATAAATCTGTTTTACAAATGCCATGTTTATAGTTGGGCTGCCTGATAGCTTTCCTCAGGTGAGCGGGAAAAAGGTCCCAACTCTGTTAAAGGGCGAGACAGTTTATCTCTAAGGTGGCTGCTACATGACTTTGAACACATCATGAGACATTTGTTTAATTGTATTTCTAAGAATAATGCAAAACATTTAGTTTTAAAATCAGGATAGGGAAGAAATAAGATTATAAGTGCTGATAAATAACAAATTTCCTCTCCAATCTATTATGTATAACAGTTTTTACTATTTTTCTAACAGGCAGAATCGGATGGGGGGTAGTTTTAAGAAGGCTGTGCAGTGGGCAAACATGTATTTATTGCTTTGACTCAAGTCCTTTCAATTTCATCAGTACTACTAGCCTTAACATTGCAGATAATGAAGGAGGTTTAATGGGGCAATGTCAGCTGTATAAATCTATGATCAAGATTTTTATTATTTTCAAATAATTAACCCTGTTGTTATTTACCAAGAGATGACTCGCTATTTGAAGTATTATACTTTTTGCCGTTAGCTTGTAGAACTAAAGACAAGTCATTCTGTAAGAATGTGCATTTTAGTATTATTGTATGACTGCGTTTCTTACTTGTTGTGCATCGTAAGGCTTAATGAGCACCGCAGGGCTAATTGTTGGTAGAGTCGAGCCGCTGCACTCCAGCCCTGCCACATTCATCTTCTTGATTTCTTGAGTAAATGTTTAATAAACTCTTCAACTGTGTTACAATAATTGTTTGACAGATTTTGAAGTCCTTTTTTCTTTGTTCATGAACTGCAATAAACGAACATGACATGCATGGTGTGAGTTTATCTGATTATTTCCCGTGGAAGACGGAACCAGAGCTAAAGGTTAAGTGTCTGTTTTGACTTGTGATGCAAAAGCAGGAGGCAAATGTGTTATTCTTTGTTTAAAAACTGTAAAATGAAGCACGACTGCATTCTACTCATATTTAATTCACAATGCAGACATTGACTCCTTTTCTTTCATCTTATTGGTTTGCTGGGGTTAAACAGAATCTTTCTCTCCATGAAACTGAAAGTGGCCTGTCAGTATCTGTAAGCCTGAAAGAGTAACTGCTTGTTTGAAATGAGTAGAAGGGCATCTCGTATCTAAAACATGATGATTGACAGCTGCAAGAGCGGCTTTGCTCTGCTCTCTGGTTTCAGTCTTGCATCATCCCTGAAAAGTTTCACTGTATGACAGGAGTGGCTGCATTTCTGCTGCATCCACACGCTTTCATCTGCACGGTTGCAGCCTTCATTGTGATTTGAGTCAGAAAATCAAAATCTAACTCCCACTTTTGCCCACATTTAGTCAGTTAACTTCTCTACTGTTGTGATGGACCGTACCCTAAAAGCTATACAGAATGGTTGCCTGGATACAAAACACTTCAGTGTGTGTGCAGTGACTGAACAGTCCACAGAGGGCTCTTTTTTTCTCATTGGTTACAGCATTCTCACACACACCTTTGGATGACTGTGGCTCTCAGACGATGACTGCCAAATAAAGCCAGCTGTTGGAGTCAAAACGAAACACACAGGACTCGAAGAGCATAGAGCTGTCAGCACCTCGGGGCTGGTTTGGCCCACAGGAGCAGAAATTAATATTGAGCTCATTCCAATTCCAGATCTGAAAATGTGATGAACTGTGAAATAGCTGTACATTACAAATGTCATTTTCAAATGTTACTCTAACTCCTAAATCTGACTGAATGTACTTCTGAATGCCTCACCCCTCCTAACAAAGGAATAGCTCAATTATTTTTCCTTCTAACAGGTTTTATGTCTGTCCTAAAAATGTAAAGTAATTGTTTGCCTCTACTTTTAACCTTGTTGGCCAGTTAAGTTGGACTCTGCATACACGGGTGTGATGTCAGTAGTTAGAGTTGATGTAAAACTTCAAGCTGAACAAATAAGCTCTTATGCATGAAAATGTGCTTTATAAATAAAGTTTGATTTAAAACTGTAAACATGTGGGAAGGAAGGAGTAGAGTTGTTGGAGTTTTAGGAGAGAGATGTTGCATTATTGATTCCTGCTGCTCAATAGTCTTAGACCTTCATTGCTGGATATTTGGTTTACAAATGTTTTCTGTTGGACTGCAGGCGGACCAGTTTAGCACCCGGACTCTTCTCCTGTGAAGTCACGTTGTCGTGATGCATGCAATATGTGATTTAACATTGTCTTGCTTAAAAATGCAAGGCCTTCACTGAAAGAGACGTGTGGATGGAGAAGATGTGGCTCTTAGACTGATGGGGCCTTCACAGATGTGAAAGCTGCCATGGGAACCAATGCAACCCCATACCATCAGAGAAGCAGGCTTTGGAACTATCTGCTGATAACAAGCTGGATGGTATGGTCCCTCTCTAGTTTTCCACACACAATTTCAAGTTTGGATCCACTCGACCACAGAACACTTTTCCACTCTGCCTCAGTTTTCTACCATTTTAAATAAACTTAGGCTCAGAGAAGATATAGTGTTTCTGAATTTGTTGCAGATCGGTGAAACTCTGGCCCCAAAAAGAACAACAACAATGTAGACGTTCAAACATGTTTTTACTAATATGAAATTAAAAGATTATGTGGATTGTCCCAGTAACATACAGTATGTGTCTTACTAAGTTCAGTTTGGTAACTTCGTTGTTGATACTGTTACTATAGGCTCTTGTATAACTGCATGAAGTCACATATGAATATGTCTGTTTTTATTTTTTCTCGCTTTCTAATGATGGTGTAAAGTAGTTCATGACAAGTGACAAATTTCTTTCTAATCCCTTTTCAGACATGTCTGTATCTCTGATAGTAACTTAACTGATGCTTGTTTTTGTATTCTACTTTTTTATTTTATTTTTATTTGTTGGAAATAAAATAGTCTTTACATCTGAGAGACTCTGCCTCTCTGAAATGCTCCTTTTATACCCAACCATGTTTCTGACTTGTTACCGGTTAACCTAATTTGCTGTCAAATGCTTCTCCAGTTGTTTTTGATTGGTTTTCCATCATTTTGTTGCCATGTTCAATGTTTTTGAAATGTGTGGCTGCCATCACGTTCAAAATGAGCCAATGTTTAAATGGTAAATTGTGTCAGTTTTATCATCTGAAATGTTGGTTATGAAATATGAGTTCATAAGAGTAGGAAATCATTGTATTCTGTTTTTATTGTTTCATTTCTGTTCTACAATTTACATGGTGGCTACTTAGACGCTGCATTTTAGCTTGAATCTGGCTGCATTTGTTATAAAAAACAAAATGTCACATTTTTTCAGTCTTATGCAGTGGGTTTTGGAAGTTACTACAGTATATTGGTAATGAAGTTGTTTTATTCTAGAAACCTATAAGAAATGTAGTCATAGTGGTAAAAATGTACAGGCATGATTTCAGAAGTTTAATTCATCATTTAGAAACACCATCCTAAAGTTACAATTTAGGATCTGTGAGTACAAAAGATCACCTCAAAGGAAGGGAGATTATAACAAGCATCTGAACAAGACAAACTTGTAATTCTCTAACTTTTGGAGAAAAAATCTTTTTATGTGTTCACCCATAGGAACTGTAAGCGACTGGAATTCCTGCCCTCTCTCATCAAAGTTTATTTAAAGGTGAACATTAAAAAGTGAGTAAACAACCCTATCAAATCAAAGTCTAGCTATTATGTTCTGTTTTTGTTTTGTATTAATTTAGCTTCATTTTGATTTCATTGTGTAAGTCTGGTGACCTGTCCAGGGTGTACCCTGCCTTTCACCTGAAACACTGCTGGGATAGGCTCCAGCTCACCCCGCGACCC
>JBAMHW010000022.1:18734861-18746585 GCA_037177495.1 Rhadinocentrus ornatus | reverse complement strand
TGGGATAGGCTCCAGCTCACCCCGCGACCCCTAATGGGAACAAGCGGTACAGATAATGACTGACTGACTGACTGTGTAAGTCTCTCCCATTCACGTCTTCCCTCCTACATGATGCAAATGCAGTAGTAAGGTCCATGGTTAAATATTCCAGAAAAAATTATTAATGACTCGTGTGTGGAACTGGTACTGTTTTGCTATGCTCACTGAAATTATATGGACCTCAGCTTCCTGAATTAATTACTCTAATGGTTACCTGACATCTCACAAAGGCAACCAAAAAGACCTATTTTTCTTTGATTATTGAGCTTAAAGGGTTAGAACTCACTGCAATGTAGCCCGAGAAAGAAAAAATAGATGTTTTAGCAAGTAAAACTTGTCATTCATTCATTGGTGTTCAGAATATCTTCATTTCATTGTAATCTCCTTCACATTTCCAATAACAGTACATCAATCGGCCTCCCTACATCTTTCTTTTCCTCTGGATCATTTCTTCTGATTTCAGGGAGTCGGACATAATCTCACATCATAAAACAATATTTCCACAATCTTATTCCCTAAATAGATCCAGCATTTTTCCACACTCAACAGCTCTACCAGATGTCTGAAAACTTGTGACCAAAACCGCCATACTGGAAAAGGGTATAGGTCACTCTACTGGAAGTGGGACAAATCTCCAGAGACCTCTTTGTCACTCCTTCTGGCAGGCCAGTCTGTCAAGCTTAAAGCAGCCACTTCCCGAGACCAGAAGTAGTTTGCTGTCAAAGTTGGATTTGTGGTAAAGATATACAGAAAAATTCAGTTTGGAACTCATATTAACCCACCTTAAATACATTTACAATAGCAGATCAGGGAAGCTGGTGGTGCGTTTAGCTGCTGCAGAGCTGTCTCCCATCATCAGGAGTCATCTGAAGACAAAGGAGTAAATATTCAATGTATACTTACCACATGCTTGAAAACAGATCCAATTACATAATCTTGTTCCATACACAGCCAGCGCTGTATCAGCTGATTTGTCAGAGTTATGTTCACACTCACTGGTCAAAATGTTTCAGCCAGTTCTTTGCCAGCAACACTGAACTGAAACAAATCAGTTCAGTTCCAGGCACCACCCAAAGACTTCTGTACCTCCACTGTAAGGTCAGCGGGTTTATTAAGTAGAACCCGACATTAATCTCAGGAGCGGGGTTGTTTGTTTTTCTTTTTCTTTATTAGTCTTTATTTAATGTCAGTGCCTATAAGTCTAATTGTTCAATTAGTTATTAAAGGTAAAGTTTGGCCTATTAAATAACCTCCAGTATTAATCTATGAAACTTTAAACATAACTCATAATTTTTTTTACAAAGTTGTTTTTTTTACAGCTGGCGGCAGTAAAAGATCACTATTTTCATTAGTAGTTAACATTGACAAACACAGCAACTGTCCACAGATTTGTATTAAAATATTCCTACATATTTTTCTGAATGTTTCCCAAAATACCAGCAATGACAAAAAAACAAAAAAAATTGCTCTATATGAAAAGCAACAAAAATAGTTTTAATACAAGCAGTCAGAATTCTGATTAAAGTCAGAATTCAATTTTTTTTCCCCTTCAGTGGCCTTAAATCTCTTCCGTAGATGTGTTATGGAAGACTATCATAAGACTATTTAATACTTTTTTAAAAAAAGAATGCAGTAGCAGCTTAACTGTTGAAACACCTGTCCCCCCCCCTTTTTTGATCCAAAAAAGAAAAATGCATTTGGGAGATGAGCAGCAGTTGAGTACGTGAGCTGCACCCATGAAAAACTTTCCATTTGTTGTGACGCTGTGGGGTATCATCTCCTTTACTAAAGCCAATGGAGGCAACGTCAATGCAGAGATATTGAGATAAGATTCTGCAACCTGTGGTAGTAACCTTCACAGTCTGGGACGAAACGCTCACACCACAGAGCAACGTTTATCAAAGACTGCCTCCATAATTTGAGAGGAGAGGAGTGAATGGCCTGCCTGCGGTCTAAACCTCCACCCCATTGAACACTTGTGGGATCAGCTTGGGCGTGCTCTTTGTGCCAGAGTGACCAGCACAACCGTACTGACTTGTGACAAATGCTAGTTAAAGAATGGGGAGGCCATTGTAACGGGGAGGCTGTGGACCCAAATGCAACACAATGAGCCAGGAATAAAAAGGAAGAACAGGCTTTATTATTTTCTCCTGGTAAGGTCGGGTGGCTCGGTCTGCAACTGCTGTGGGTACGCGTTGGTGTCAAACCCCAGTCTCACGCTTGCCAGGTAAACAGGTCTTTCTCTGGGCCAACAGGACTGACAGAGATGACCGGACTGGTTAGAAAACAGAAGTTCAGGAGGTGACAACAGGATGATGTGAAATTGTTCAAAGCGGGTGAGACTCACTGCAAATGCCTGTCCTTTCAGACGTGATTCAGATTGTTCCAGAGATTTAACAGGGCTGAGACGAAAAGCAAAGTCAGAAACAGGCAGGGTCGGTACCGGGGAATCCGAGATGATGTCAGACAGATTCAGGACTGAGCTGAAAGGCAGTGGTTCAGGAGCAGGCAGTGAGCAACATGGTATCAGTCCGGAGATGAACGCTGGAGAGTCAGGCATGGGAGCAAAGACAATCTAGCAACTATGGAGTGAAACAGGACAGGTCATTTAGGAACACTGATTGGAAATTGGCAGGTGGCACCAGCAGGTGGAAGTGGTTGAGCTAATGAGGGAATGGCAGAGCCAGAGCGCTGGAAGCCACGGCTGAGTGTAACAGCCATCCCACGGCAGAACATGACCAAACTGGTGACCATTATGAGGAGCTGGTGCCAGGTCAACAAGGGTGTCAAACTCTGGTCCTCGAGGGACGCTATCCTGCAGGTTTATGTTGTTTCCCTGCTCCAACACACCTGAGTCAAATCACATTAAAGTCAACACCTGACTGAAATCCCATCCATTCCAATCAGGTGTGTTTGTTCTTCCAGTTGATTGCTACTGAGGTCCTTAACTAAATGTTAAATTTATCTATACATTAATATATTTTTTAATCGGCAATATGTCTTGTTTACTGAAATCCAATCCAGAAAATCACACCACAGTAAAATAAGCTGTTTGTCAAGTATTTTCATTGGCACAGTCCACTTACTGATCTCTGCTGCTCGCCCCACATAACAAATTTCCTTACAAATGTGGCTCCAAAAATACCAAAAAACATGAAGGGCTCACTCTAGATCCCATATTTGGTCTGTCCCACTATTAATATGAAAGAAGAGGAGACGAATACAGTCGATGCATAGAAATAACTTATCTGGTAATAAAACACAACAAATATTTTCCCCTCATGATTCTATAGCAATGAACACATTGTTATGAATACTGTTAAATGGTGACACACTGAAACTTTTATGCTGCAAGGCTTCCTTTTATTCTTAAGTCTGACTCAGTCTGACTTGGACAGCTGTATGGAGGTCTGACGCTGGCTCTCACCCATGTTGGCTTAACTTGAGTCACAGTCAGATTACCCTGCTGTCACAGTTTTGCTTCCATGTCAGTTAGAAAGGCTGAATAAATACTTGTGGCGCCTTTTGGTGATTAGATTCCATTTTTCACATTGCTTCATGGTTTTATGTGATTATAGGAACTCGCAAATGATTAGAAGTTTTTCTTATGTATAGCTGTGGTTAAGATTTTACTAACAACCATTAGTCTGCTAAAAATTTGGTTAAGTTAAACATCTGAATGGAGGTGGACACCTGAGACTCAAATTAGTGCCATCACAAGTCTGGTTTCCACAAAGACTCAATCTTTGTGCAACGATTAGTGCAGTTACAGTTAGTGCAGATTAGATCCTGTAAACTAGTAAAAGGCGCCAGGAGCTTTATAAACATTGTGCTCCTTGTCAAAGTGACGGTTCCTTCTGTATCCACCTCCTTTCCCTGATAGTTCCTCAAAAACTCCAAATGCAAATCCATACTATGAACTGCACCAGTTTTATAACTCAGTGTCCTCGTGGCTGCTGCATTCAGACCATGATCATCATCATACTCTGCAGTACTAGAAGGAGAAGTAGGGAAGCTGAATCCCAGAACCTCCTTGCTACCCTGATGGCCCAACCCAAGACAAAGTTTCCTCTCCATTACTGCCCCCACCACAATGAACAATCACCCAGCACAGGTGGGCCGTCTGCTGTTTCAAATAGATGAGAACAGCAGCAGCGAGACATGAAACCATGGCAAATTCCAGTGTCCAGGCCTGAAGCCAAAACTTTCCCTCCCTTCTCCTCCTCTCTGAATCCTCCGATTCCCTCCCTCCTACAGGTCCCTCAGGGCCTACCCAACCCACGATAAAGGGATTTTTATCATGCTTTCAGTTAAGGGCGCTCTACTTTTCACTCATATCTGTAACCCAAAGAAGCCAACTGCCTTTATCTGGTATCATGCTATCTCTCACTTATGGGGTCAGGGTAATTGGCAGCTTGTGGGAAGACAATGGGGATAAGCTTTATTTTGGCTCGCCACTTTTATGCCCCCAAAACATAACACAGACAAAGTATACAGAGAGGGTCTCTTTGGTGGTGGATCCAAGAGCAACAGCCCAGCTTTTTGTTGTCACTTTTCTAATCTGTCAAAGCGAAGCAGCAAAGAGTGAGAAGATGATTAGAAAAACAGAGAACGAGTTTGTGCTGATACTACATGTCTCTGGAGCTCTTTTTAATCTCCTCTAGATTTCTTTCTTTTCTGCTATTCCTTAAACAAATACTAAGTGAAAATCTGTTTTCATTGACTGCAAAGTGATTGCATAATGCTCAGCTCCACCCTTTGACAGGCAGAAAACCACTGGTGCACCACTCTGTTGGACCTTTTCACTGCTCATCATCACGTCTGTCCTGAGTCCTGTCCCTCTTTTGTCATCTTTTCCTGTTCAACTGTTCTTTATTGCAGCTTTTCAATGTGTACATTTAATTTAGTGTGCATGCTTATGTGGAAAGCCTAAAGGAGGGTCATTTACACATGAATCACGTGAAATATAAATAAGAACAAGATATATGGTTATTTTTATGGAACATTTTGCAGCTTCTGTTGTCATCTTTCTCTTTCGCTGTCATCTCTCAGCCAGTTGGAAAGCTGGGAGCGTAAAGAATGAGACACAGGACAAAAAGTTCTAGTGAGATTCACTGATTTAGTGTTGGTGGGATAATGGACGATGATCCTTACATGATATGCTTGTCAAAAAGAAAGTAGTTGATTTATTTATTAATGAAAGAATTAATAAATGTTAAGCTATTTATTTCAGTCTGTCATAGAAGCAGATTTCACTGACAGACACAAAGTTATCATTGGGAAATTTCAGCTTTTTACGAGCGTTAATGCATTATAACAGAGTATAACAGCCGGGGCGGGTTGCTTATATTGCTTACATTTGCAAAACTTAGTCTTAGTAATACTTATTTTTATCTAAGATCAGATGCAAATACAATGACCTAATGTGGGTCCTGAAGGCACCATGCGCGTACACATGCTTAGAAAATCAGTGACACAGAGAGCAAACAAATTGTTACATAGATTTTTTTTTTTTAGATATTTTCACATAGCTGACCTTTGTTTATGTCTGTCTGCATTCAAGGGCGCACCCACTTACGTCACAGCAGCTTCCCTCATTGTTGCATATCCGGTGAATGGGCAAAGCCTCTGCGTGTACAATTGACCCAGTGTGCAGCTGCCAGACTGGTATGGAAAATAAGCGAGGAGGGGTGTTGAACTACAATACAGCGAGCAGTTTGTAGCAGCTTGTGGAGGAGGATGAGAGAAGACTGGAATGTCAATGAGTGGAGATGACAGGTAGACAACACTCAAAGAGAGCTGACAAAAGAAAGCTATGGCAAGCTCTCAAGCTTGACTCACCTTGAAGCAAAACAAGCTAAGAATCAAAAGAAATTGCTGTTTTGTCTTCTTAATGGTGAAATAGATGCATTTTTTAAATTCTTTTGAGCTGCCAGAAGCTTTAAAAGTTATTTGTTGCTTATGAATATATATCTCACAAAACATCTGCTCTCCTTTACAGCCTGAGTGCAAATGTACAATACAGTAGATGAAACAAAAAACCAGTGTGAAAAAAAAAAAGGCAGACACTGACAGGATCTCTGTTCTGCACACTTAGGCTGCACAGATCCCAGCTGTTGCGCTGATATTATTTCACAGACTACTTCAGTGGTCACAAAGTGTTCCCACATTGTGAGAACCCACCACAGGGACTCTGCAGAGCCCATCACTTGGGAAAACATTTTGTCCGCTCTCGCCTTTTATTTGCCTGGCCAGGGAATAGCGGCCTGTTTGTGTTATGGGAGGCGGTGGCCATGGCGACGTGGGCTTCTCAGACGAGCAGCATTCCATGTTATTTTGAACATCTCTGACTTTTGTATGATTTGTATAGCCTCTTACCCCACTTTATTCAAACTGAAATTAGAATTTAGAAATAACCATGTTTCATCCTCTGTGATGAGGGCAATTAGGAAAATAGAGATATCAGACATAAATATATTACTGGTACTCCAAAAGCAATCATGTCTGAAAATTCATACTTATTATAGAAATAACTTACTTTCAGTGCTTGATTATTTGCTGGTCTGTGGCTGCACAGGCTGCCAGAAATGTGGCTCAAAAAATACCACCACCACAGGAAGCTTTATTTGATTTGGCTCAAGTAGAAATTGATTAAGGACAGCCACAAGATTTTTATGATTTCCCCCAACAGGAAAAAAAATTATAATTTCTGAAGAATCCATATATCCAAAGTTTAGGTAAGTTTTGTTGAATGTGGTTTATTAGTTCCTCTAAAACAGGGGTGTCAAACTATCCTGTAGGTTTTTGTAATTTCCTTGCTCCAACATACCTGAATAAAATCAAATGGATCCAACTGCTTCTTACCAACTTCTTCACAATAACCAATTCATTTCAGTAAGGTGTGTTAGATCAGGGAAACAATTAAAACTTGCAGGATACCAGCCCTAGAGGACCGGAGTTTGACACCCCTGCTTTAAAATAACCCAATGTATGGCATGTTTCTGTGTTTTATTAACTGTTTAATAACTATTGTTGCTGTTGGTAAGTTTTAAGTTTAACAGGTTAAAGTAATTAATTGTTCAAATGTGTCCTCTCATGTCTTGTTAGCAATGCTTCTCAGAATGATACAGCAGTGAAATCTTTTTTTTTTTTTTTTTTTATCTTACAGCCACTATTATAGAAAAGACATCTGTATAACGTCACTGTAAAAATTATGTGAAATGTTCTCATTTCTTGCGAGGGATAAAAGGAAACTTAGGTGCACTGTGTAGCTCTTTCCTACTTCCTGGTTGCTTAACCAATCATATGCGACTCCCAAAGGTTGCCAAAAACCATCGCAGCGTTTGGTATTTTATGTTGTCACAAGATGCAAAATATTGCCAAGTTTTTACAGTATGGTCAGGTAACCCCATATTGTAATGATTTTTATTGCTGTGTGCTTTTTCATTGTGTGTGGGACCTGGGTGGTCAAAAGGCACACACTGCAAATGAACGCACCTGAGCCAAATTGCGTCTGAGATTGCAATCACCGGTTGTCTGTCCTACTCCTTATAAATAAGACACCGATACCAAGCAAGCAGGCAGGCAGGCAGGCAGGCAGGAATACGGAGGACGGGCGGACCTCCGGATGGTGTGAGGGGGTCGTGGCCGCCCCGCTCGCTGTGGCTGCTGCCTCTCGGGCCACAGTCGGACCCGTTTCCACGACGCCGAGCATCCCCTAGCTAATTCGCCGTTGGATTCAGGCAATTATGGATTTGACTGCAGCACGAAAGGCGCGGAAGGCCCGGCACTGGGCATATGGATCGGACTGCAGTGGGAAGAGTCCTGCAGGAGCGCCTTCTAGTCAATAATTGATGGGCCAAGGAAAGCCCGGAACGCAAGGTGGACTGGACTGTCTGATGTCACAAGCTTGGCTACAGAAGCGACCTCCAGAATGAAGGGACTGCTGGGTCTGGGGTTTGGCTTACCCCGTGTTTTTTCTCTTTCGACTGCAGTTATAATTTGAAACACTAGGTGTCAATGCTACTTATTTTGCCTTTAAATTCAAGCATGCCTGGCATAAGCCTGCATCCCACTCCAAACAGTTGATGTGTATAAGCCACTCTTTCCCGCAGCAGCAGTCACTAGTGAGGTAAGGCCAGCATCCTCAACCTCCACCACTTCAGGCACAGCATTTCTCATTCCTCCCAGCTGTAAATGTTTATGATATCAGACTTTCCTGGACAACACTGAGGCTAAAATGCTCCACAATGGATATTTACAAGTTAAGCATTGTCAGAATCCATTTACCTCTACACCCACTTCAAGCACATCTCAGTATCTGGTGTTCTGGTCAATGCAACATCCAGATCCCTTGGCCCATATAGAGCTCCCACAGGGGCATTGCTGAATTGCCTGAACTGGATTAGATCATAGAGGACTATTACATAAATCGACAGCACAGATTTTTAAAAATGGGACCACCTTTGTCCAGTCAGAGGTTGCATTGATGGTTTCAGAGAGTGGAGTCTTACTGGTCTGTGGGCTAAAATGTACAAATCTAAGCAATTATCCTTATTTACAGTATGTGGGTATTTTTTGTTTGTTTTTTTACATTTATTCCCACAGTTCATACACTCTTGATTTACTGATCTTTAACGGGGCTGAAGACACCAGCAGCAGTCGTAAACAGCAGACCATATTGTTGGAGACCTGCCAACAGGAAATAACAACACAGTCAGGTTTAAAATTTTCCTAAACAAATTAATATTACAGTTTCACAAAAACCACCAAGTAATGATTATTGTTTAAATGTCTAAAATGAGATATAGTGCTGTCAAAATGAAATAATCACAATTTTTTCATATTTGCAATATAGTCCAATTTTATATAATCCAACCTTTGTTGTGCATTCAGTTGAAATTTAATCCAGGCCTCAAAAGTATAAGATGAAGCAGCTTTAAACCTGATTTTAGAAAGTTTATGGAAACACAAACCAACAGACGTGAACACCAAATGATTAATGGTGCCTTGAGTGCAACCTGATGTTCACTACCATTCCAGGCTGATTGGTTTTCCGGGAGTGTGGAGGCATAACGATCACAAGACTTTTTGTTTTTCCTCAGTTTTCCTTTCCCTCTCCTGTTGCAAGGAGCATGTTGTAGTCTGGTTGTAGTAGCAGCATTTAGTCATATTGACCCACTAATTAAGAAAAAAGGTGACTTTAAAAAGCATGAGACTGAAGAATGAGGATGATTTAAAAATAAGTAGATGTAAGCAAAACTTAAATGTACATTTTAAGTCTTTGTGTCAATGTAAGCACATTTGGTTTATAAGGGTGCATCAGTTTTGTTGCCTAATCATCAGGATCAAAACAAAAAGAGCTTTACATGGTGAATAATTCATCCATTCTATTTACATCCAATGCCTTCTTCAACCATTATAAACTTAATAATGTGTAATACTACAACTTATCATCCAGTCTACATGATTAACCATAAAGTGTACTACAGCTAAGTTTGCAGTCCATTGCTGGTGGCTGTTGCCTCGTGTTGACATGACATATGAGAAGCAGGAAAGCACAAACATGGGATTTTGTTCATTTCATGAATCACTGGTCTGGTGATTGATCTGAAGCAGGATTAATTTAGCGTATACAGGATAAAAATGTAACCATTCAAAGCACTTCAGATGATGACCATTTACAGTGCTCAGGATTTAAGTGCAGCCTCAGATGAGACTGAAACCAACTGTGAAACTTGTAAAAGGCTCAAAAGAAAACTGCTGTGTGGTGCCTGTTAGGAAGTGGTGAATGAGGCAAGTCATTGGAATTGAGAGTACTTTCCAGACCTCCAAAACCCTGTAAAACTCTGCTTCCTCCTTGCAGTTAAACTACAGTTTTGAAGCAACTTTGAGCCTAAAATAATTATTCTCTCCAGTAGCCACTTGCTCATAAATAACTCAACTGGTTTAAACACATTTAAGCTGGCATGTTTATTCAAGCTCTTGTAAAAAGTTAAGATTGGAACAAACCTTAAGAGCTGTAGAAACCACTGCGCATATAACAAGATAACAAGGATGTCCATTTTGATTTCCACTGAAAACTTACAGGAAAATATACGAAACTAGGGTAAGATGTTGGGAAAAAGTGTGAACTCTCAGTCAAAAAAATCGACCATTTGTTAGCAGCGTAATCTGAATGTTCAAGATAGAAATCTTAAACTATCACACACATAATTGTATTTGCCAACTTATCAAAACCAGCCAAACTGGAATGAATCGGGTCTGCTTAATTAACCATTTTTATTCTTGGCACAGTCAGTGTGTAAATCTTATACTAATCCCTGGATTGAGCATCAACTACCTTAATCTGTATTTATCTTTTTTCCAAGTCGAGACCTGGTGGTGTGATGCACCAAGTTTTCACCTTTAAAAAAGGTCAATAAAAAAGAAAAAGTGTGCATGGATCTGCTCAGTTGGGAATGCTTTCAGGCATGTGATGTTTTGACTCATTGCCAGGTTGACCGTGTTGTAAGAGAAGTGTAAAGGAGTTCATAAGAACTGACAAATGCAACTATAAATCCCATGTTTGTGTTAATGTGTTCCTATGCTCCAAACAATATTAAAGTTTCACTGTGGACCCTTTCTTTCCCAGGCCTTGTGGCTATAAAGCGTGTGGGCACCACAGCCAAATATAGGCTCCAAAAGCCAGAAATTTTAAAGGTACCATAAGGAGAGTCATGAACAACTGAGAGGCTGACGACAGGTTTTAAATTATAGGGGCACAGTTATGAGTTATTTAACACTTTTCAATGAGAAAACCTCGATTCACAGTGAGGACGGAGGCTCAGTGAATGGGAGATCTGTAGAATGTAGAGTGAAGAACATGTGGAGACCAGTGAATGAAACAGGGATTGTTTTAATAGCTTATTGAGGTGGATGATGAAAATCCAGTCCAAGCCAAACAAAGCAAACAGTGCTGGACATGCATGTGTAGTCTAACCTCTAATAGGCTACTGCAAGTGGAAAAAAGGAAGCAATTGGTGTTCAGGCAGATGACATTAAATAAGTCATTATTTCTTTTGTTAGTGACGTTGCTATTTTATTTAAACCACATGGGTCTGTTGGTTTGCTATATCATGGTTTTAATGGACTGCTATGACGTTTAGAGAATATGTTTATATGGAACCAAGATGACAATGATATTGAGATTTGCGAGTTTGGCACAACTATTGTATGAGCTGCTTTAAAATTAGTCAAGGTGGCGCATGATCCCTACCCAATTTGGTCTTTTTTTATATGTCCTAGCCTATTCATTAGGGTTTTTTTGTTTGTTTGTTTGTTTGTTTTGGGGCTTTTTATTATTATTAATATTATTATTGAAATCAATTAAGGAAACAAGCTAAAAAAACAAACAAACAAACAAAAAACCACAAATATACATGATTTTAAGTATAAACGCACACTGAAAACCTGCTTTTTGTTACCAATAGCCTTTTTAAGTTCTTTGAATTGTGAAATTTCTAGAAATTGTTTTGCAATCAGGTTAACAAATTTGGGGCCTTATTGGTTTCAGGGACTATCCCAGGGGATAGTTTGGTACATCAAAACTCAGTTATCTTAAACTTAAGCGAGAGCTCATGATGAATGAAACTGAGTCTCAATTCCAGTTTTATATATATATTTAAATATGTATGTATATATATA
>JBAMHW010000022.1:18687388-18729225 GCA_037177495.1 Rhadinocentrus ornatus | reverse complement strand
CCCCTCCCCCCCCCCCCCCCCCCCCCCCCCCCCCCCCCCCTCCATTTCTGTAAAGAAAGCAAAGTTTTGGAGATTGTTTTTTTTGTTTTGTTTTTTGATGAGATAAGAAATATTGAAAGGAATAATTGCTATGCCAATATATCTAAACGTAAAACATACATGTCTTTAGAATCCAGCATATAAAAAAGGCCAGAGGATTACATTTATTATACAGCTAATATGTAGCAGTAAATTTTTCAATGGGAGAAACTGCAGGACTTGTGCTGGTGCTTCCTGACTTCATCCTTTTTCCAGCTCCAGTTCCGTCCTGACAAACCTACAGGAGCTGTTTCCCTGAAATCAGATAATGTTTGCTTGTGTTGCTGCCCGCATGAACCCTAACCCATCACTGTGTCTAATTACCATCCTGTTTACATAAATTCAACTAAACTCAGCAGAAAATCAAACGAGCAGAGCTAATTTCCAGACCCCCAACAAGAAATTAATTAGGCTCATTTTGCTGCTCTGCAAGACATTTTGGAGTGTTTCCATGGGTTATTATTATTCCAGCTAATTAGGAGACCTGTCTAATTTTCTTATTTATGCAAATGTTGGATAATGGATCCATCAAATATAGCAGGTAATAATGTAATGCAACAAAATTTAGTCAAACATTTCCTTTTTTTTTAACCTGGCATGGCCCTAGTACTCGGTAATGCTCTACAAGTCTAACGTGGATCACGTGAATTGACTTCTATAAAGGTTATCACAACCAACTGGGATGGACTCGTATAACTCCAGCAAGAATGTTACTGGGGATTTTGCCTCATTTTTTGGGTAGTACACATGTGTAACTGTGTTTTTCATCCCACAGAAGCATGATCTTTACTAATTATACCTCATTGTAAAGGTGACATCGGGTTTTTCAACTTATAACGTTATAATACAACACTAACTGGTTTTATTAAAGGGGAAAAATTATCGGCCAAACAAAAGTTTCCTTACGTTTTAGTTTTTTTGTTTTCCTAAATGTACAATTGCACGATAATAAGAATCATCATAGTTTTCTTTGTCTTAGAAATCCACTGTGTTGTGTAAATCGTTTTGTTAGAGTAGCTCTGAAAGAGACAAACCAAATGTGTCACAACCTACACTTGAAATACAATGCTAATTATTTGAAAGAAAAGGCTGGCAGACCAAAATAGTAACCATTGCTAATGCAGTGAGGTGTTAGACAAGGAGTCCAATTTAAAGAAGGTCAGGTGGTAAAAATCATGCTAAAAAAAAACATTGAGTTGTTTTTATTAACTGTTCTCAATCTAAAGCAAATCAACTAAAACTATGTCAACATCTTGTTCCACCATTAACAGCTCTACCAATATGAAAATCTAAAGGGAAATTCACATATTTACCTGTGAAGTACATGTACGTGCTTTTAAAACTAAAGACTGTGCATGCATATGGATGTCCACATGTTGGTTTGGTTTGACCATGCTCACTGTGCTTGATTAGTGATGTAAAACATGAAACCTCTATGTTAATTTGGCTAATGGACGCAAGATGTAATTACAAGGCAGTTGGACAACAGCCGGAGCTGTAAAGCCGAGTATGTCACCTTCATCCTTACCCACAACCCCACCCAGCTACCTGGGTGGTGTGGAGAGATAACGTCACTGAATAATCTAAAGAAAGAAGAGTTACTGCTTCTCTGGAACTCATGTTGTAAGAAAATTACATGGTGATCATCTAATTTCAGCAACTTTGGAGAGGCAAAACGAAGGTAATGTCAGTGTGTGTTATGAGTCAGTTAATGTGAGTGCATGTTCCCACAATATCCCAGCCCAAAATTTCCAACACTGACATTGAGATCAGTCACGCTGTTAGCATGGATAAAAACATTTTAGGTTGTCTTTTCTATTTCCTTTCTCTGTTTTGTTATGTTGGCTAACATTTCTTTCTGCAATTACATACTGTTGGCTTATGTCCTTAAACATGAATATGACCCCTCTATGCTTTTTGCCTGGTACTTGGTGCTACATTGACACACATCAGATCATGTGTTTATTACACACACAGTAGCGCACTATGCTCCTGTCATGCAGCCTGTCTAATTACCAAACAGTTATGTTAGGTTGCTATGGTGATATTATTGATTTTAGTCCTTTGTTTGTTATCTTTTAGATATCACTCAACTTGTGAGAAAAAATTTAAAAGCCCTTCTCTAAAGGTGTGTTTGAATGTGCAGCTTTCAAAGTCGAGTCATATGAGTAACCATAACAAACCTCCCTCATAAACACACACAAACGCACACACAGGTTAGTGAACAATGACAACTGATCGGGCTATAATAAGTTGTCGTGAAGTTGGGTGTGATCTGCTTGCTCTGTAATAAAAACACCCACAACCTTGAGCAAGCTCATAGTCACAACAGAGTGCGAGCCAGAGACGCATGACATCATCTTCGTTATCATTAGGCAATCAAAAGCCTATATGCAACACTATTTTATATTTTTTTTAAAAACAAGAAACCAACAGCTGTCCAGCTGCTAGACTGCTGGGTTAAGACCATAAATTATATTCTACAGTAGATGTGCTCACTTTAAGTGATTTTGTTTTTAACACTACTGATTATTAATTAGAGAATATTAATGTCAGCTTTTAAGCTTTCAGCCATTTACCCTCTTCTGCTAGCTTTTAGCTTTGCACCATTGAGCCTATTTCTGTTTTGGACTCCTCCCTCCAAAACAGAGTTAGCCTGTGTTTCTGTGTGTTGTTTAGTGAACTGAAGCAGTTAAAATGACAGTTTTGGATTGTAAACATTGCACAAAGTAAAATGTCAGTATGAAAGATGAGAACATCCACTTAATGCTGAAGCATGATGGAGGTTGCATCATGATTTGAAGCTGTTTTGCTGCCTCTGGGTCTCAATGGCTCTTCACCAAGGGGGGGGAATATGTTATTTGAGGTGTCTTAAGGACAATATCTATTAAAATGTTTCTGCTACTGAATGCCTGAAAAAACAGAATATCCATAAATTGAAATGACCACAATCTTACCTAGTGGTAACCTCGAGAGCTGTTTACACCAGAAACCATGAGAATACTGTACGACTACTGAACTTTGTGCATGTCAGACCTGCAGCTTCCAGAAATACTTGTTTGGTTTTATTGCTGTTGCTAGGTATTTGCCTCCTTTTCCCAACACATCAGAGGGTTCAAAAGGTGTGTTTGGTAAAGAGATGATAGATATATTTGTGTGCGAATAGCTTAAGCCTATTCTGTTTGTCGCACACAGATGCTCAGAGCACAAGTTTGGACTAGTTAATGCAGTTCTTACTATTTAACCGCTCTTCAAAGCTCTTCATGCAAAACCATGAATGGAAAAAATGAAAGAATACTACAAATAAGTTATACAGTAAAATATGTAATAAGCAATAAGAAGACGCTATTGTTTAAAGGTGGCGTGCTGCTGACAGCATTTAGAAGTCTTACGGCCTGTGGTATGAAGCTGTCCCTGAGCCTGGTGGTACGGGCTTGAATGCTGCGAAACCGTCGGTCAGACGGTAGCAGACAAAACAGTTTGTGACTTGGGTGGCTGGGGTCCTTAATGATTTTGGTGGCCTTCCTCCTACACCGCTGGGTGTAGAGGTCCTCCATGATGTGCTGAGCAGTTTTCACCACCCTCTGTAGAGCCTTGCGGTGATCAGGCCAATGACGGTCGTAACGTCAGCAAATTTAACGATGGTATTGGAGCTGTGGGTGGTCACGCAATCATGCGTGAACAAGGAGTACAGCAGAGGACTGAGCGCAAGTGTTCAGGTCCGCCCATCCGCACAGCCTGTGGTCTGCCTGTCAAGAAGTTCAGGATCCAGTCACAGAGGGCGCTGTTGAGCCCAAGGTCTGAGCTTGGTGACGAGTTTGGAGGGCACAATGGTGTTAAATGCTGAGCTGTGGTCAATTAAAAGCAATTAATAAACAATTGAATGAGTTAAAAAAATAAAGGTTTATGTTCAATCACTGCCAGCTCTGTAGATTTACCTTGGCTTGGATTATCAGTCAAGTAAGTTACCTTCCCATTCACCAGTGAATAGATTGGTGGAGTCAAACATCAACTAGACTGTGAAATCAGCAGCAGGGTGGTCCCTTTATTATTGTCACTCAGCAGGTTAACAACAAAGATACGCCTACAATAAACCACACTATCATTGTTTGCATAGCTATGCAACAGATTTAAACTAAAATTAAGTTGCCACAGAGAATAAAACCTGAGAAGAAGATCAAAACAAGATCCAGAAAGGCTTTTCTATTAATCTACTAGCAGGTGAAACACACCCCAGTATTTACCTGATTATCGCATTCAATAATTGGACATGCAGTCTCTGCCTCAGTGAAAAAAACGTTATTTAATACAAGGTTTGTACACAGTATTGTTTATATTAAAACATAACATTACTGGAAATAATTTTAGTATAATAATCACTTTATCCTACATTTGGAATAAACATTTTTTACTTGGGAACCATTGGAGTTAGCTTAATCGGCTAATTAATCCTTGAAGCTGCATTTAGGATGTTAATTTTTGCCCTTGCCTATTTTTTTTTTTTTTTGTCTTATTTGCCTGACAGAAAAGTCTGAATCAGTATTTCACAAGATATTTGCAGGATAAATGTATAGAGTGGAAAAAGAAAAGAAAAACAACAACAGAAAAAAAAATATGATCATCTTGTGACTCCTTGCACCAATCTTGTGATCCCTGAGATGGTTAGTTTGAGCCACAGTAATGCCGGATCCAACGCCAACATCATGTTTAAATTCATAAATGAAACACACATTCAAATAAATATATTTTAGAATACATAACTGTTTAAACAAAGTCATGCTATACAGTCTAGTAGCCTTGAATACTGCACGCACACGCTCAATCGGCACATCGTGGGTGAAGCCGCTCCCACTGTGAAAAAAAACAGAAAAGTTTCAGTTGAACTATTTCCTGGGTCCTATAAATACAGGACGAGCGCGCAACATCTGCACTTCAGTGAGGCGTGGTCAGTCAGAGCTAACAGGTGGGCCGTCCGCACAGCTGCACTTCACTTATCTCCATCCGCAGGATCTACTTTCTATCCTCTACGATACACTCACAGCTGCAACAAAATGCCCAAGTGCCCCAAGTGCCAGAAGGAGGTCTATTTCGGTAAGATTTGTTCTCCTTGTTTAGTTTAGGTTTACCTGAGGAGAAAAACATGTGTTTTTCTTACTCATGGTAACATTTCCTGGTTGGTGAAATTCAGCGGGTTTTTTGCACAAATGAGGTATAGGAAGTTAAATTTATGCAGCAACTTAAGATAGTGGAGGGAAAGCTAGTAAAAAAAAAAAAGAAGAAAACGTTTTAATATTAAGGTTAAAAAAATTTAAAAACACATCGGAGGGTGAGGTACACATAAAAAAAATTATATTAATGTGAATTTCTTCCGTAGTTTACAGTTTTAGAAAAAACATTTTCCTTTTATAAAAAATGCAATAAATGTATTCCTCCCAAGTTCTTTTTAAGTCAAAAGTAAATCAGTAATAAATTATTACCGATGCTTATGCATGTGTTAAATTTGTAATTCTTAACATCCTTTCTAACTGTAAAGTCTTGAATACACAACAGTAACCCTTTTAATATGAAAATCATTAATTTAAAAGCAAAAAATTTCATACAGTTGTAAGAAAAATGCCGTAGCAGAGAAGCAGATATATAGTCTTATAGAAAGTGACTCACAATTACAGCGAAATGCGTCCTTGCATAACATATAATAATTTATGTTACGTATTTATTTGCATGAAAGCACTAATGCAATGTTTTTACTGATGGCTGAGGTCAGAAAATGCAAACTGTGAACACTGATGTTTTGCATGTACAATTTTAGTATTGCATGTAAAAGGAAGGCAGGGAAAATAAAGGGGCAGTACATCGATTTAGATGCACTTCATCATGTAGGCCATGTATGCATTTCTGCAGATTAATGGTCAGCAGCCTTGAGAGGTCACTGCAATGTGTAAGCTTTCTTATTATCAGGTCATTTAAGAGTTTAAATCTTTGCTCCCAGTAAGCATTGGATTGTCTTAATTGAATCATGAGATTTATGAGTAATAACCAGACAGATCTTCCTGGTGCAATCTTGTTCGTTGCATAGGGATACCATCAAAGCAAAGATCTATTGCTGGATCCGGGGAGGAATGTTTACAGCCCCCTTTTTATTTCTGTCTTAATCTGTTAACCACATCGTCTCCAGCTAAGCGGTCCACCAGATTAGTCTTTTCCAGAGATGCTCGACAGCAAAGGCCAAAGCAAAGCACAAAGCCAAGTTTTTGGACTGTCAGTCAGATGAATGGACCGTGTGACTGGGGAGCTGGTCTTTCCACTCTTCTCTTTCATGGATAAACTTTTCCCTCCTGGCCAATACAGTCAAACTAATTAGATTCAGCCAGAACAAGCCATTAGGTCTTTTTCCAAAGTGGAAGTTACAGCTGAGGGAATAGTAGCCTGAAACAAAGCTTCTTTTTTTTTTTTTGGAGATGCAGAGATTTATCATTGTTTTAAACCATCTGCATTAGTTTCCCACCTTCTCTACAAACTTCATGTCTGACACCTTCATTTTTTAGTCTGTGTTGTCCATTTTACCTCACAGCTGCACCCCCCCCCCCCTCCTATCTTCCTGTCTCTACTGTTAAGCCCTCAGATGGAAACAATCAGGCTACCGCTGCCTGCCTGTATGATGGAGGTCCAAGTCCAACAACGGTAGAATACTTTTCCCTTGCTGGAAACTCCTTAAGCCAATCATTCTTTGTGCAGCAAGACTTCAGTTGGCAGCACACAGGGGGAATGTGTTGATGTAGTAATGGCGTCAATAGAGGTAGTGTCTTGCAAGCCACAAACCGGCTTTGCCATGAGTTCCCACAAGGAATATTAATATTGATTGATGTCCTTATTATCGCAAAGCCTCAAGGGCATGGCCCTTAAAGAATCCAAAAGAAAAGACATATTTACACAGTTATAGAGCGATAAGGTCATGCTTAAAGCTGTAAATGCTCAAAACTACGTTCCTTGCTGCTTTTTAGCTTGACAAAGTGTTTAGTGTCTTCTCATTAATTGTATTGGGATGGAATGAAACAAATGGGTAAAAAGCCTCACAGTTGTTGGTTCAGTCCAGATTGTGGATACTGTGCTGCTTCCACAACACTCCTGGCATGGAGAGTTGATGCAGGGAGCTGATTGGTTTTACCTCTATCACCTGCCACACCCAACTTCTTGTCATATTTGGCCAAATTTAGATTAGAAAACATATGCGTCATCATGTCTTATTAGGATGGATTCTTTTCCATTTACTGCTGGGCTGAGACCACTGTTTACCCAGTCCGGAGGTCTGTTATTTGGATTAGGTACTGTAATTCCTACGGGTCAGGCTGTTGTTTCAAACCCCACCATTCAGCTGGGAGGTTTTTATGGACATCGCCTGTGAGGCTAACCCAGTCCTGGAGCCATTTCTCCATTGCCACTGCCCGATGTGTATTTTCATGCCACATTGGACTATTTTAAGGAAGGAAATATGTCATTTCCTGACATTTTGTGTATGTTCGGAGGCCAGCGGCTTCGTCTGCAGCTGTAGTTATTTCTCATTCTTTCGTGGATCTGCTGCCCTTCCTGATTTACTTCAATCTTTTTTTTAAATTTGCGGTTGTTAATCAAGCTCTGTGCTCTTTTTTTCTAACCAAGTTTCCTGATGACATCCCTCTATTTAAAACATTCCCTGTGCTTTGCCTGAATCTGAGCAGCCTTTGTTCATCAGTGCATGTAAATCATGTCAAAAGTCTCAAAATTAATTTCAACCCCATCTCCTGCAGTGCAGACCTAAAACATAAGCCTGTCAAAACTAATGCTTTCCATTATTTTTTTTTTAAGTCTTCCTGATTTTTGTTTGCGTTGATCAGCCCTCACAGATAAACAATGTCTTGATCAGAGTTTATGAGGCAGGAGAAAGACAGATTCCTCAGGGAGGCTCTGTCCCTCTTTTTCCTAGTACCACACCCAACAATGTTCTCCAACTAATCTGCAATGAGTACATCTTTGTGGTTTAAAACAGACATTGGACTAAGATTCGCTGCTCGATGAGCTCACATGCCCTGCAGTGTGTCTCCTTCCAGACAAAAGTATCTGTGTTCAAGGCAAAAGTCATTAACTTTGTCCTTTTGTGTTTGGCAGCTGAGAGGGTGACGTCACTGGGAAAGGACTGGCACAGGCCATGTCTAAAGTGTGAAAAGTGCAACAAGACGCTGTCGGCAGGCTCACACGCAGAGGTAAAATATATCAGAATTACATCCTAAAATATTTGTCAATTATTCTAGTACTAAACTGTATTTCCACTGGGGCATCCATATGAAAAAAAATCTTAAATTGGCCTCTTACAGCATGAAGGCAAGCCATACTGTCACAACCCCTGCTACGGTGCAATGTTTGGACCAAAAGGTAAGCCTTATATGCTCAATTAATCCACATTACACCATAAACAAACTCACTCTGAGCTCTTCACACAACATACCCAACCTAACCGCTTTTAAAAATAGAAATGGCAATTGTGTTGTGGTTCAGTCTCCTTTGGTTGTTCAACTTTATCTTGGACAGGAACACCCTGATCAAGTGTAATGTTTATTATCTTGTATTGAGGCTAAAAATGCTTCTATCAGTACTGTGACTGGGGCACACAGTCAGTCAACTTTTGAGCCATTTTTTGAAAATACAACATTAAGTCAGAGCCTTAATGTTGTATTTTATTTACATTCATTTTATTATTAAATCTAATTCTTGCCATTTTCTCTCGTCTTTCAGGATTTGGGCGTGGTGGAGCTGAAAGCCACTCCTTTAAATAAAAAGGTATTGTTTTGCATGTCCACAGTTCATTTGCTTTAGGTCTTCCTGCCATACTTTTTCATATAATTTATCCTCATTGCACCTTTTAGCTTCTGACATGTTTTCTCTGCTTCGTTGGCAGGGTCAGGCTCTGTGGTGAAAATGATGTTTGAAGAAGCCAGCATTCTCAGCAATCGCAATAAAAAACCTGCAACAAACTGTGCTCTCATTCAGAGGAGACATTTTGCGTGCATGTGCTTTTTATCTGTCAGGACTCTTTTCTGATATTTTTGTATTCCCATGATTTACTTGGAAGTGGATGTTCTTTAGTCTCATCCTGATTAAACACTTTGTGAAATTTGGGTTGTTTTTATTTCCTTATTTAATAGTGTTTGGTGTGGAAAAAACTCTTTTGCCACTTAGTGGTAGTGAATCTATATCTCCTGATTAGTTTAAACTCATGTTTTGCCTGAAATTATATTTAAAATTTTTATTAAAACTTTTTAGCCCTGTGATAAACATTGTTTTAATGTTTAACCAACGTTCAAATGTTCTTAAAGGCCCAAAATGAATGATAAAACATGACCTTTATGGATTATTTTCAGGGATGTATTAAGTTTTCGATGGACTTAAAGAACTCCAACACATGAACCTCAGAGGTCAATAAAAAGTCCCATGATAACCAGATGATCACAGGCATCTTACAGTAGTACGTATTTACGTAATGATCTCATAAAGATTCACCAAGATATCAGTCCTATTATGCAATCATCTGCTGACAAAAGCTGGTCAAACTGGAGTTTTCCCAGCACTGTTTCACGACTCCTGTTTCAAGTATTATGTTGAAATGTATAACAGTTTGACAAGTAATGCAAGATGAATGAGAGGTTGATGATGTGAAACAAAGGTCTATTTATAGAGCTATTAAAGCACTTTAATCCACAAGGGGAAGCAAATGTTTCCAGAATTTTCCAAACATAATGTAGAACCATAGTAACATCAATGCAAAATGAGCGTCATTCATACAAAATTTGATTATGTTTAGTAAATTATAAGCAGCATCTTGTAAATTTACCCCAAACATGATCACTATACCCTCTTTGTCAACTTGATAATAATAAAAAATACCACTTTTTCCATCCCCACAAGCACTACACAACAAAACAGGCTGTCCATGTGATCGTGCAATGCAATTTCCAAATTCAGTCAGGGATATAGCATTAAATGTAGGCAGCAGAAACCTTTAATTTCAAGCAATGATACACCTCGGCTGCACCCGTGCTGCTGCATTGTGGGTCCCAACCACACCTCCAAAGCAGCTGAGGCTGGCGTGTGTCTCCACTGATCCACCAAATGTTTCCTCTTTGGTTCTCTATGGAGTGCCATCTTTATGCCCTGCATGGCTGACCATCAGTCATGTAACATCTACCATCACTGCTCCATCAGTTGCTGTGGCAACAGCCACAAACAAGCCCCAACAGACAGCCAGTGTGTCTGTTTGTCTGGCTGTCACGCTTTTCTGTGCACAAAGACACTCACTGTGACAGAAAAATCCTGACCCAAGTCATGGACACTGATGAAAACACACAGAGGATGCTCAGCATATTTCAGTTTCTTCTTGAAATGGCTTATTAACACATTTTTTTCAGCTTTGTGTTGTGGAAGAGGTCTTGTTACAATGTTCTGCTGACACCATAAATTCATTACCAGAATGTGTTTGAGACATTTGCTTGCTAAGTGGGTGTTGAAGCCCTCATTACAGATTTTAGAAAATCATAAAGCCTTGTTACATATATGGGAAGCACTAAATTAAGCTGTAAAATTGCTCATCTCAGCTGGTAAAACGGGAACTTCTATGTCTGAATATTTTCTTTTAAAGGTATGGAAGCAGGACTTCTCTGTTATTAGACATGGTGCAGTGGTGCATGTTTAGATCCTTCCTCTGATAACAATTATTATTCTGATGCTCTCAGGAAATACCCCACCTTTGTAGTCATAGTGATGCATCCAGATGTTTTTGTTATCCTGCACTCAAAGCTAAGCTCATACTTTGATGCTGAGCCAGATAACAGATTGTAGAGTTTTGAAACCTAAACACATGCGAATCGGTAGTAACAACAAATGCATTCAGTGAAGAAAAAGAACCAGACGCCAGCTGTATTTATGGCTCCTCACAGCTCATAATGTGATTCATGATCTTGAGAACCTATGTATTCAAGTCAGGAGAATTTCCACATATTGAGAGCATCATGCAGCCAGAAAGCACTATCATACAGCATGTGTTATGACTTCTACTCCGCTGAAAATGAGGTGTTGCCATTTTTATTTTTTTTTAATCTGTAGGGAAGGAAAGCAGGAAACTGGAGTAATTTGCTGATGGAGACCTGCTGTGTCAGCACAAATCAGAAGCCCTAGGTTATAATGTTGTAAAATTGAACCCATTAATGGCTGGAAAATGAGTGTCTCACAGCTACCATAACTTAAGAACACAGATTTGGGTGGGCAAAAAAGTCTAGAGGATATCAGAGGGTGTGGATGTTCGGTTATAAATGGCCTGATGTTTAGAATGGATGGGTGGGTGGATGGATAAACGAAATGTTAATATGGGTTTTAAAGAAAATCACGACACTCAAACAATAATAGCTAGAAATAATTCCAGGAGGGTACAACAGGATCTAGATTTCCTACTTTGGTGACTCCTAGTGGTCAAGAAGTACATATGAATTAACACATTTGCAGCTGTGGTGGACTTCTTAAAAGATGTTGGACCTCTCATTCAAGAGGTGTCTTCAGCTCTAACTTCAGTTTAAATGGCTGAATTCCAGGGATTAAACTGTTGTAAGGTCATTATTTAAGATAGAAGGCTTCCTTAATTCCTTTTGTGCCTTTTGTTTTATCTTTCCAGAATATGTCTATTAAAAGTGTCTCTTCCACATGCAGGTTGACTGCTGGGTTTTGACCTGAGGAACCAGATCTCTTGTTGAGTCATGTATCAATTGTTTGCTCCCTCCTGTTATAAAGTTCTTTGCACACTTGCTGCACCGGACTGCATGTAAAGCATTACTCAGCTTGTGTTTGGGTGTGTTATGCATGGTGTGTGCCAGTTTTTTGTGTCTGACAAGATTATGTGGTCTGAAGTGGACTAGGATGTTGTGTTTGGACAAAATTCAGATGTGCCTTTTGGATAATAAACATGCATTCTCAATGGATTTACAGAGTTCCTCTATAGCAAATCAATCAAGGTCTTTAAAACATATAAATGGAAATAGATCTGTCTTGTTCTCTGCTCAGAAGCTGCTACTGCACCTTCTTTATTATTTCTTCTGCTTAATAGCCTTTTATAATGGATCCAAGGTGCAGGCTATCAGCATATTCCCATATGAAGTAACAATTACATCATAACCCTCCTCAAGCAGTTTCACTGACATTTGGACTTTGAAACACTTGACTACAACACCTGAAATAATGGCCACATGAATAACAGCCCGCATGTGACAACGCCCCAACCATCAACATAATGACAGGGTGGATAAATGACACACACATGATCTTAGCAACTCTCAATATGCTGAACTCCATGTGAGATTCAGGTAGAACAGGAAGTAAGTGTCCTGAAGTCTAGTTACTGTCTTTGTGAGTACTTAAGACTTGTGAGTGAGATAAGTGAGAAAAAAAAACATACACATTTGTTTTAAAATGTGCCTCTAATTTGTCCCTCTCAGATTGCATCCATGTGTTACTCACAGTAGTAATAGTAATATGTTAATGTCTAACATCCATGTGTTTGGTCATAAAATTAGGGAAAGGATCAATAAAAATTGTGATTTGGCAAAAAGCCTGTGCTGAGATATCTGAGCCTGGCCCAACACAGCAAAAGAACGTGATGGTTAAAAAAAGAAGAAGTGGAAGGAGCATTCAAATCCTTCATGAAAGTAAAAGCAACACACCCACATTGCAAAACATCTCAAACTCAGAGCATCTACACACCCTTCTAAAGATTACCACAGAACATTTTATGACAGGATAATTCTTCAAGACCTTCTCTGTTAGATTAAAAAAACTAAAAATCCTATGAAGGATCAAAGTTGACTCACTGAGGGAAAAGGAGGAATATATTTCGTACCCTTGTGTGTAACAGCAAATACTTTAAACTGTATCACATGTGTGAAGGCACGGAAGTTATAAACTCATGCTTGCCAGTTTTGATACGGACCAGTGAACACACACAAGCCATGATGCTAATATTACGCCGAACATCTGTTTTTCAGTGAGACAGGACCACTTAAAAATTATTAAGTGGATGTGCAAAAATAATCTTTGAGGTGTACGCCCAGATTTTCCAGGCTGCTGTCAGCTGCTAAATCTTTTAGTGTAAGTTTAGAGCATTAAAGAAATATCTGACAAGGAAATAAACCAGACACTTTTCCTCCACTTAAAATTGTTTTCCAGAAATAATCAGTCATAACTTTTAATTAAAATCTATCATTGGATATTTTCCTATTTTCTATAAACATGAGCAGAGCTCTTCACGTTTTCTCCCTGACTTTAGTAACACAGTTCTTCACTCTACCAACATAATTTCTGGCCTCGTTCAGGCCAAATAAAGTTCAGAGTGTAAAATTTGTAAGACATGCCTTGCACAACCTCATCTTGAGAAATGATAAACCAGGGAGAGGGAAGCATCCCCCAACAGCCTATTGTCTGGTGACATGTCCATCTAGCAGCTTGAGTCTCTATAGTGGCGTCAGACAACAGAAGGAAAGAATCTGGTCCTCATTTCTGAAACTGAATATTTACTGTCTCTCATATTACATTTTGTTTACAGTCTTTGCCTCTTTCATCCGTAGATGACGTTCCTCCTTTTCCCTTTTTCTTAATTTTCTCTTTATCCTTCTCTATCCTTTCCTGTTTCTGTCTCCCTTTCTTAATCCCCTTTTGCATTACTCCTCAATTCCTTTCTACTTGCCTTCCCATCTCATTTACCAGTACTGGGCTGGAGTTGATTAGTGCTGCTGGATGTATCTGTTTCTACTGCAACGCTCTGTCTAAGCAGATGTGTATAAATAGCCCCTCTGGCATTGTAATTGTTAATAAGGATCCAGCCTATGTGTGCAGAAAAGATGGGGATCTGCCAACTCCCTGTGAACACATGCAGAAAGCAGGGAGTGCATCAGCCACTTCAGGCCCAGGAGGAGGCCTCTGCAGTGGGCTGATAATGAGGCTGCCAGGCCTCTGAGCTTGGGCCTACTCTTTTAAAAAAGAGAGAAAAAAACAATCTTGGTGCTTCCTTTATGTTTTCTGCCATGTTTACCCCAAAGGGCAAGAGTCTGGCAAGCATGCCTCTCTTCTACTAAGCAGCCACAGAAACAAGGGGCCTCCCAATTAGACTGCAATTAAACATTTGACACTAACAGCAGTTTAGTAAGTTGCATACACTTTGAACATAAATCTATCCATTTGAGTAATTATGGTACCTCTGACTGACAACATAGTGTATTATTGAAATCACTCAACAAGCCTAGAGGACTTCAGCCACATATAGAGGCCTTGTAAGGCTGCACAATGGTATTAAATATCTTAGCAATGGCAAGGTTAATTTAATGTTGAGGAGGTGTTACGTTTGTTGTGTTTACCATCTAAATTCTGTTTGCAAATAATACCGATTAGACCATTCAACAAAACTGACTATGCTTTAAAAAGGATGCACAGTTTTAGGAAAGCTGGAAAAGAAGCATCAACACTATAAAGACTGTGTGGAGCAAAAAAAAAATTTTACCTTTATACCATCATTAACTGATTCTGAGAAAATATCTGTACACAAGCAACATGACGAGAAACCAAAATAAAACAATTCTAGTTTAGTTTGCGTCACGGGGTGGAGCTTGTTGTTGCATCTGCAATGCAAAGGAAATCTTAACCAATCTGGATTTGTGTATTTGTGTTTATAAATTATTTAATGTAGTATATAATCAGGACTTGGAGCAACATGCAGCCATTCAGAGAGAATGTTTTTCAGGGAAGGCCTTGTATTGTTCAGCATGCTGATGCAAAACTATAATTTACATAACTTTGTAGTGATAGAGTCAAAGTGCTAAACTGGTTTATAAGCCAGAGAGGATTATATAAAATGATAAACATGCCAATATTCCAGCTTTGTAAAATGTGTTGCCAAAATTTATCCAAATACAGACATATTTTACAGTTTCTGTCTTGAAAATCTAAAAAAAAAGTGAGGTCACCAAGAGATCGTAACTCACTTTATGAAACAATAAAATTCAAAAGCAACCATATAGTTGTTAGGCTGTTGCCCTTTTAGCCACTGGAAACATGCATCAAAGTTTGGCTCTACATTTCCCAGAGATCTCAGTTCCTCCTCTCACTGATCCATTTGGATTTGGCAGGATGTGTATATCACGCTGAGTATCCTCATTGCACTCCCTGTTAGGTTCGACTTTGATGGCCAAGCACAAAAAAAGGTCATTTCCTCCCTTGTTCACACACTCATGGGGAAAGCACCTAGCCATGCTTGTCAGGTTTCTCTCGACACATGTTGTCTGGGTAGGATTTGAACTCCATGAGTACTGTTATAAATAACTGTGCTCCATCTGTGTCCCTGTGATGAATGCTCAGCAATATCAGCGCAGATACAAGTTATTAAGCTGAAGGAACTTCACAGAAGTGAGTTTCAAATGTAAAAGATTAATGCATTTTTGCAAACTACACTGAGATGAAGGGTCTTAAATGCAGCTTTTGAGACTGTATTTCCCACAAAACCTTCCAAAACGTCACTGTCATCTTTCATTTTCTGCAGCTGTAAGATAGTTAGATAACATTCTTATGCCAGGGTGCCTCTCCTCCCTTCCCTCCTATTGGGCCTCCTCCTCCTCCCACGGTTTGGATCAGGCAAAAAGAGAACACGAGGACACATCCGAGCTGCATGCTGTTCTTGTTTGCCTTTCCCAGATTGCCATGCTGCTCGCCATGGTGCTAGTGGGAGTAAGCAGTTACCCCTCAACATTCAGTTCCTGCTGCACCACAGTTTATCTCCAAATCAACCTACACAGACATGGTCGATGAAGAAGCCCCAGGTTTGGCATGTTGCACATGTGCACTAAGGAGGTAAATAATAAGAAGAATGCACCAAAAAACAAATATTGTGGCAGATTTAAACAAACATATTTTTTTTATATTTTGTAATAAAAAAAAATATATATATATATATAAAATGGAAGTAGTGGCATTCAAATGCCATTCACACAAGCAGAAATCTGTATACAGATGTTAAATTCATCAAGCTACATGAAGTTACAGGTTTTATAAACTATTCTAGTAGTGAATCATGTGAAATTGTTACAGCAGACATACCGACAGTGATTTTGAGAAATGGGTCGTCTGTGTTGTCACAATTTCGCATATGTTGGAGTAATAAACGTCTGATCCCGCCCCCAGTGAGGGTTTACTGTACTGCGCCTTATGATGGAAACACATAATCCACTTTTGCCATCTCCCATTATCCCTCTGTCTTCCAGCAATGTAATTTTATTGAGTTGAAGCCGTTTTATTGAAAGAAAAATAAGTGATACCAATCATTAAATAAATGTCATGATCAGGAGCCTCATCTGATAATTGAAGCCATGTTAGGACATCCATACATAAAAGACTGAAATATTAAGGATGATTATAACGTTTTCAATAAGAAACTTTACACCAAAGACTAAAATTTCTCGACATCAATTTCTGTACAAACATGAGCCGACAGGGTAAGTGCATAAAAAAAAAACTAAAACAAACCTTACAGGAATACTCCAGGTGCTCCAAAAAAATAATTCAATAAGTCACTGCAAATAGCTGTATCTCCAACAACTCCCTCCTTTTTTGCTCTTTATTCATGTCTGTATAGAACTGCTGCAACAATGCTGCCCTCTTGTGCTCTATAGTGAAATTGCAACCAAATAATACTGCTGGAGTTTAAACAGCCAAATTTCATGATTGGTCACAAGAGAAGGAGAAAAACCAAACAAACACCCAGTAGGCTGAATGTTTTAAACATTTATTATACAGTGCTTCATTGCTAAAAACACAGGTGGTAAAAATCAAATCAAAACAAATAAGTTACACGGTAGTAAAAAGCACTTGAGATTCCTTTCTGTTTTCATCATTAGTGTGAACCCTATATGAAAATAGCATAAAAAGTATGCAAACATAGAATTCCATTCATATATATTTTTAATCTTTAGTTAAATAAACCCTTTGTCCCCTTAATATTCCCTTAACAAACTGGATGAAATGAGAAAGGTTTACAGCCAAGTGTTTGTGGCCTCAATTTCATCCATATTTCAGCTTTGAAACGTTTTTTTGTGAACCCCCAAAGAACCTCAAGACCAGCCCAATTAATAAAGAAATATAAATTATTATAAACATGTGAACAGTCTGCAAAACTTTTTTCCCCCCACTGACTGGCATACCGTTAAACATTGGACCTCACAGCACTCATACACACCTCTGAAAGGATGCTTCACACACACACACACAAACACACATGCACACTCACACAAAACAGTCTGTGCATTGACCCAGGCTTAACTTGTGAAGTAACTAGAGCCCTTTCTCCCTGCTTCCCGCTGTGTTTGTCCTTTAAAAGGAAAATAACCCTTTAACCCATTTGTTGCTACAGCAACAGAAACTGGCTCTGGGCTGAAGGGCTTAACGTGGAGATGAATCAGAAAACACTGTTTCCATGGTCTTAACTTAGAGTATCACCGATACAGTAAACAGGGGCTGCAGATACACACTGTTCACTAAGAGTTATGAGGATGTCGACTCCATGCTGGCCTTTAACAGCCACATCTGATGGGAAAACTCAAAGATAATTTCAACTGCTTCAATGACTCATATTTTGGCACATGTAAGTTATGTCATGCTGCCCTTTTGTAGCTCCAAACCCTCACGGTCAAGATTTAAGTGGAGCGTATGGTGCCACAACTGCAGACGTTTTTATTTTTCGTGCCAGAAGCAATCCAGTCTTCAATTTTTCTTTTTTTATATAAAGATTTTTATTTAAGGATGGCAAATATCAGCATACAGGGATTTTAGTGCAATAATATAAATCCAGTTGTGGCACTACTTTAAGTTTTTTTGCAAGTGAATGATTTACCTTCTGTAACAGTCTGAAAGATGCCGAAATAAGTCATAGCTGAACTGTAAGAGGACACAAAGAATTCAACAGCTGAAACTAAAGGGGTGAAAAACAGTCAGCTAGTAAAAACTCCTGTAATTAGCGGCAAAAACTGTGACATGCAGCAAAAAAAAAAAAGAAAAAAAGATGCATAGAACCAAAGATCTCCTCCAAGTATTCATAATCTTCAGGTAAAAAGCTGCAGAATATGAAAATCCTATCTGTTTAGGCAGTAAAAAAAAAAAAATCTATTAATTGTTTCTTTAAAAAGTCCATAACAGTCTCAGGAAAACACGTTAACCAAAAACTGAGGTAGAAAGCAAGTAACAGGAGGTGACTTTTGGTTCTAAAATAAGGATGTTTCATGTCTGAACTTAAAATACTGCAAAACCTTCAATATCCCTCTCCCAGACTCTTATAATTAGTCAATAAATTATCAGTGGCAGACATTTACAGGACATTTTACAGATGATTTGATTCTAGAAGCCAAAAAAAAATCTCCTGTTTTATTCTACAAAATCTGAATAAAATTTGATTTAGCAGTCAAAAAAAAGGAAATCTAAGGTCAACATTTTCTGGTATGCCAATAACACCGAAATTTGTTTGAAGTTGGATTTGTTGTGTGTATCTGCAGAGACCTGCGGTTTCAACAGTCTGAGTCAGAAACTCTTATCAGTTACAGGGTTGACAGAGAAGCATCCAGAGCAGCTTGTTGTAAACATGACAAAAGGGGTGGGTGGTTTGGTGGGGAGGGGGGACAACTCAGGTAACAGGTGAGGGTAGAAGGAAGTTTTTTTTTTCTCCCCGTACTGTTGGATAATCTATAACGAGGACACACTGAGCAACTTGTTCTATTGCACATTTATTTCTGCCTTTTCTTCATCTCTGGCTTCCCCCAACAGCATCAAAAATAATAATGACAAGAAAATAAAAAGTAAAAAAAAATTCTCACAGTTAACAGGCAGCAAGTAGCATTATTTTTGTAGGGAAAAAAAAAGACAAAATCGGAAAAAGCATTCAATAAGATTGCAGTCAAAACCAGGATATAATAATAATAATAATAATAATAATAATAATAATAATAATAATAATAATATTATTATAATAAACAGGAATATAATTACAAAAAACAATAACCGTATAGCTACACAGACAAAAAAAAAAAAAAGTCATGTTTGCCTGCATATGTATATTAAAGAAGGGGAAACAAACAGTGTAAAACTGATTGTCATTTCAGATAAAACCCATTGTAACATCCAAGGCATCAACAGTGGGGGAACAAACGGGCTATAAAAGTTGAAGAACCAAAAAGCAAATTTACAGAACTAAAGTCCAAACAGAGAGAACTCATTTGGCAGCTGAGAGTGCAGAGGAGCATGGACACAGAGTCTGCACACCATCCGTCCATCACAGAGCGGAGAAAGCAACAGCACAACCCTTCGCTTCTTTCTGGGCTGCCCCAGCTGTCAGATTTCACCCACCATGTCGTTAAAGAACTTCATCCGACGCTCCACAGTCGGGATGCAGATTAAGTAGGAGTGTGCCGTGGCTCGTCGTCAAAGAGGGAAAAAAAGTGTCTGACACACCTGACGGAACAAAGCAAGGTGAGACTCGAAGTGCAAAGGAAGGCCGCGGCTGGGAAGGAGGACAGGACAGCGCCGAGACGAGACGAGCGCCATGGCTTTGATTTCACCGAGCCCTGTGAGCAAGAGTTGCAACTCTTGACAAGCTTTTCAAGCAGAGTAAAGGGGAGTTGGTGAGTTCTGGAAAGCACAGAAATCCATTTTCACACAGTCTGGGCACTCACGGTTAGACCAGTACGTGGGAGATGTCCCTGAAAGTGCCAAACAACGGAAAACTTTTTGTTCTACAAAATATACAGAAAGCTCGCTGGAGGGGTTCATCTTTTTGTAAAAAAAACAAAAACATCTTTGCTCATCCATAAGAATAATCCGCCCTGCCTTGTGCAGTTAATGTCTACAGCCTTCCTCTTACTGCCAGACTTCATTATCCTCATTCTCTCCGTCTGATGAGTCGTCGTTGGTGCTGTCTCCGCCCACCTGACGCGTCCCGTTCTGTTGCCGTGCGGCTAATATGGCGGCGGCTTCGGCGGCTGCCTTTGCCACCGCCTGCTCTTCGGCCTCCTTCTGCCGCAGGGCTGCAGCCTTCTTCTCCTGCTCGGCGTGGCTCTTCATGTGGGCGCTGCGGCTCTTCACCTTGTAGAAAATCCTGCCAGATTAAGAGAAGAGGTCAAAGAGGTCTCTTTATACAGAGGTCCCAACATAGTTAGGACTCGCAACATCATCACAATCCAATACGCCAGGCTCCAAATTGTTCATGTGAACACAAAACACAAAAGTTCGCAGCTAAGTGCACTTCATACGAGATGATGGACACAAAGGCAGTGTCTGTCCCCTGATCTGATGGGTTAAAGTTAGATTGGGATGACAGAGACCCATTGTCCTGCAATGAACAATTCTTAATTAAACATACTGCATTTACTTTGTCTCCCCATAAAGAATGTGGCAAAAGTCTAGCCTGATTAACTGAATGAATCATTTCATTTTTCCACCTACAAACTCACAACAAAGACTTCAAGATGCAAAAACCTTCTAAATTGTTTAGCCCAAGAATCCAAAGACTGTTTCTTTTAATCAGTTTAAGTCTACAATAAACACAAGATCCCAGGAACACCTTTTTTCCCTGTCCGTACTGTTGGATAATCTATAACGAGGACACACTGAGCAGGTTCAGCACTATAAGAGCGTGTAGCTCTTGTCAAGTCACTGGGCAGAGTTGCATTGACGAGAGGTGCGATGTGCCTTATCTACTCTGTGCTTCAGTTGCTAGGACACAGTTGGCAATAACAGGGCCAGAAGACAAGCTGTTATTCAACCAAGCCTGACAGGACATTTAATTCTTTCAGACACTTGCTTCTATTTACTAATACATACTCCAAGTAGGCAGATATTTCATGCAGGCTTTTTGCATTTGGAGCCACTTACATAACTCAAGTGAACCTTGCTGTCAGCTTTGCTTAAGTAAACAGCAACACTAGTGTCTCTGTAACACAGTAACGGGGCTTTCTCTGATTACTAACCTGCCACATTTCTTGCAGGGGAACTCTCCTTCCTGCCCGGCGGAGCCTTTGTTGCTCGCCGTGGGATTCGTTTTACGTGCGTTACCATCGTAGCGCGGTTTGGAGCTGGGAGTAGGTGGATGAGGGGGATGGATGACCCTGGTTAGCGGTTGTTCTCTCCCCAAATTCTCCTGGCCCTTTATGATCAGAACCGTCCCAGGCTGCTTACGGCCCATAAAAGACAAGAGGTGTCGTTAACACAAGGCTCCGAATACTTTGAGTGCAATCAGAGACAATAATGAGCCAGAGATCGCTTTACGAGTAGCATTTATGGAAGACGACGTTACAGCAGCATGCCTGTTAACATACATCAAGAAGAGCCATGTTCTTTAATTTAAAAATTAAAGTCTGGCACAGTTCAAAATTAGTGTAAAGTGTACATGATGAAGCCGAATTAGCTTTCTAAACAAAAACATGCGAGAGATTGTTGCAATATGTACATTTACAAATTGTGTAATCTGTTCTCTTGAAGCATAACGTACAATATTTAAGTTCCTCGTGATGATGCATGGGTTTTTGTTTACATGTAGTATATGTATCCATGCATGTATGTATCCATGCATCTAAATCTAATATTTTATGCGAAACATTAGAGAAACCAGGTGCTACAGCAGCTCTTTCCTTAATTTGACTAATAACACTTCTGTATAAATCATGTGCAATGCAGCATGAAAATACATCCGCCATGGAAATTACTTCAATTAGGTGGATTTCAGTAAAACATGTGTACAAACAACATGTCTTGTGGAGAACTGATCTGCTTCTGTGTCTAATCACAAATTTGTCTGTACATCACCAGTACTGAAGGCTCAGCTTTAAAATGAGCTTATTGTGTCTGCTAGGGGGTTATGGTGGCAAACAAGACAAAGGAAAACCTTATAACTGCCATGCTTTTTGGAGGGAAAAAAAAGATAAGAAAACACATCACAGCTAGTATATTATTTAGTCTGCCTGCACCAAAGGAGACAAATTAAAAACAGACTAAATCTAAACAGCAGTGCAAACCAGTAAGGTCATCATTTCTTTATTTTTTGCTGCTGGGTGTTCACTGACTTTAAGCAGTGCAAACTGGACCTTAAGAGTCTTTTCAAGCTAAACCAAATCTAAACTGGTTGCATCACCAGCACCTGGGAATGATGATCAGAGCTGGCCACTGATCATCTTCATACAGAAGAAATTGCTGCAATGTCCATCCATAAATCCCATGTAGTTGTACCGCCATTGCTTGATGCAGAGTTGATCATTTCACACTCACATTCTCAGCGGCCTGCAGCGTGTGTGTCACCCTGGCTGGACAGACATCCTGTTTCCTGTCAGCTGAACCTTCCCACTTCCTGCTGTCCTCCTCCTGCTGTGGCTCCAGTCTGTGAGAGCCCTGCTGGACCAACAAAGACAATTAATAAAAGATGCACGTACGTAGAAGGAAGCAACTTACTGCATGCTACATGCTGCTGTAAAGAATATATCTTCCATAGAAATGTTTTTTTCCTTAAAATATTAAAGGTTTAATACGGCAAAGGATTTAGTGTGAATAACTGTTCTTATAATAATGCTAACAGCTCTATTTAGTTTTTTTCTACCCCCTGCTGCAATATGAACTCTTCATTTGCAGCTGGCATACGACTGACCTTGTGGTCCAGCTCCTCCTCAGTGGTCCTGCTCTCCAAAGGTTCTGACTCGCCATAAAGTAGAGTCCCATTGCGGCCAATCTTTACATGTTTCTTGTACGTGTAGTAAAACTCTACACACTGTGCCACTGTCTTAGTGGTTACCTGCCAATCAAACACACACATTTAAATTTCTGCAGATTTTGGTAACAATACAAGAAATTTTCATTTCAATTTTAAACTAAATTTAATAAGACTGGAAAAGCTTCACTGCAGCTGAAGGTTGACTTTCACTGTTAATTAATCTGCTGCTCTCCTTTTTGGTTTTTCCTTCAGTTAAATCACTCAAGAGCAAAACTGGGTCTGGAAACTACACGTAGCAGACTCATAAAGTCAAGAAAACTTTAATGAACACTGTGAGGCACTAAATAGACTTTTTTTGACCCCACGTCAACTCATCTTGGCACTGTTGTGGAAAAGCAATAATAGACAATGACAGTGCAAGTATTCAAACCAGAAACGGAAACACCGTTTCACCATGACTGTATTTCCCTTTCCTCCACCCACTCAATAGGAGACAAAGATATTATGTGTTCCAGTTCAGTGTAGAATATATTTCTATTCCACTGTAGGTACCTGGCCTCGTCTTACCACGAGTCAACACTTTCCTTCCCCTTCTGACCTGAAGCGGGCGCATACCTGTTTCTGTACCATCAGGAAGTCCTTTTTGTATGCGGTGATGCCTTTGTTGAACTGGCGTCTCTCGGCTGCTGTCCAGCTGTCTGATCCTGTTTAAGGGAAGAGAGGCAGGTATAAACATTAAAACACAGAGACGTGTTTGTGGCGATCACGTCTCGCTGCTTTAAAACCATTTCCACATAAAGATTTGGGTGTGTGGAGGCACAACTTTAATCCCACCCCCTCATCCTTAAAAAACACACACCCACTCTTGCCAAATCACCAATAAAACAATGGCTCTCCTGTCTTCTGCTTGGGATTAACCACATGCTGCAACCCCCCTTCACACTCACCCTGACAATCCTCCACAGTCATCCAGGACAGCAGCACCACACACTCACTCATGCAGCTGCCTCTGCTTTGAGGCACCGCTTCAAGGCTTAGAAAGTCAATCGCTATTTAATAGTAAAAGGGCATTAAAGGGGGGATGGGGGGTGTTAAATCAAGCAGACTAAGGCAGGACTTACCTGAGTAGTGGTAGTTGGACAGATGATGACACTTGGGAAAGATTGGATTCTTCAGCATCAGTAGGGACAAAGCAGCCTGAAAAAAAGCACAAAACATTTGAATGTTGTGCCTGTAAAATACACTGAGCCCAAACAATGAATAAGCCACCAACAGATCAGTGAGTGTGATAACCACCATTCTCACTTTTCCTGCAAATACCACAGTGCATCATCTCATGCTTAAGACTCTTTCCGCTGGTTTCAAACTAACAATCAACTTTGTGCTCTTTGAAAGAAAGTCTCTGACTGTGCATGAATGCTGGAGGACGGCAGTTTGAGCCGGACCGCTGCAGAGAGTGGGTGCGCTGACGGCCCCCACCCCACCCCCTCGTAGTTTCCTAGACAACGTTGGAACAGTCTTGGTCGCTAGGGCCTGAAATCTCCACTAGTAGCACAATAAAGCACTCGGAAAGCTCTGCATCACTCTGAAAGTAAACTCCTGCTGGTATTTCTTTAATATTGGAAGTACTGGTTTAGGTTTTCAGTTGAAGATGATTTATTATTCTGATTAAATTACGGTAAATTAGATTATAGACTAAGATATGCTAAGGGATGCATAAATCTATTTGCAACCAGAGTTTAAACCCCTAAACCTAACTGTGTTTAATTCAAATGTTTTTTTTCCATTTAATAAATTATTAGTATGACAGTGTCCTCTGCTGACAGAGGTTGTATGATTGAAAAAGTGCCACTTGAGATGCTGCCTCACACCATTTAACAGCAACCACTATTCAGCCTCATTACAACAAGAGCAGAGCACATTGTGTATGCTGTTAAATTAAACAAAATAGAAGAACAGTGACATTCAGCATCATACTGATTGCTTTATATTTGAGCACTGTAAGTGGAGTCCTTAGCTGTACTTGGAGGATTCAAGCCTTGGATATCTGCTCTGCAATCTCACCTAGCCTTGATGTAATTAGTGGTCTGGCTGAGGTATGATGCACAGGACAGATCACTGCTGCTGTATGGGTGGAGCCCCCTTCTGTTCATTCAGTTCAGAGTGACTACAATATAAGTGACTGCAAGGCTAATAACATTAAGGATCTTATTCTGCAAACCAGAATTTTTAATGATGGATGAATTTGGTGTTTCAGCTTAGGCAACACGTGCAGCTCCACATGAACCTGCCTCGGGCTAAACAAGCAGTTTTATTATCAGAGTCATCTCAGACCACAACAAAGTTTCAGGACAGAGCAAAGTGAAATCTACAGATCAGTCACTTCCGTTCGACAACGAGTGAGAGCTCAGCCGAAGACATTCAATGCCTTCATTTACATGCATGCAAGGAAACAGGTTATTGGGAGATGTCGGGTTCAGACAGGAAGATGGAGAGCAACTTTCTGTGCAGATTCCTTTAAATTTCCAATTGCTGAGTGCTTGCTCTTGTTGGGTTCCTCTTTAAAGTAAAAGTACCTTGAGACGGCTCTTTGTTGCATTTGGCTGAAGAACATAAAGAAGTCAATGAGAGAAATAACTGCTTGTGCAACCAAATCGAGAGTGTGGATCGTTACAGCTCAGCAGAACCACCATTTAGAGTTTCTCAAAGCTAGAAATATTAAGATTTCTTTTTACTCAACAGGATCCGTGAGAGGAGATTTCTGGAAACATGTCTGTGTGCATATTCAAAAGAGAATTTGGCTCCAGTGTGAATGGTGGAAAACTCAGCTTCTGTTTTTTTTTTTTTCTTCTATTATTCATAGGAATTCCTGTGCATTTAGGATTATTCTGTTGCACTCACCATTATGTCCCCTCTGCACTCGTGCAGACAATGGTGGGCTAACTCCTGGTTGGTGCCTCCTCCAAACAAAGCGCTGGAGCAGGCCAGGTGCATGAGGTCTTCAACTGAAAGGAAAGTTGAACATGAGCAACTAAGTTTACAAAACCAATGAAAGATGAAGAGTCTTCAAATATATCACTTAACTTGCACAAACTTAACTTCCAAAGTTGATTCAAATCAATGAAACCTGTTAAAATAACTATAATATAGAAGCAGCATCAACCTGCAAACAGTTACTTTCTTCATGGCTGTCTTACCTTTTTCACGGGAATCAGGTTTTTCTTCCAGTTCGGTCAACGGAGCCCAAACCAGCTCTGCTTGATGCTGATCCAACTCGACAGCTGCCCGCTGTCTCAGCTCTGGAACTTCTGCTTGATACCGTGACCCAATGTTTATCCGTCTAGGGAAAAAAATGAAGGAAAAAAGTTGTCCACGCTACAAAAATTTCTGTATGTACATTTAATTTTCCAGTTAAAGCTCTTGAGTTACTTCCAAGATCATATTTTCATTTTCCTACCAGAGAAACTGTTAAGTTTTCAAGATGATCAATAAAATCCTTCATATATTTGTGACTGAACTGAGTTACTTTGGAAATACTTGATGTTTTTTGTGTAAAATGAATCTCAAAAATCTCTCAAAACTTTCATGTGGACTGAAAGCAGAAATCTCTGGGTTATGGAAATGAAGCTGCTACCACATAATTTAAGGATATTCTCTTCCTTCCCCTTAATTTCCAGTGAACCTGCAGTAGTTCCAGCTAAGTGTGTGTGTATTCTGACAAGGGAGTATACCAGAGCAAACCAAAAGCATGATTTATGGAAAGGGCTGCTAGCTTGTAGCCAACTTACTGCTGAGCAGCTGCTATCAGTCAGGCAACAACTTGCACAATCAACACCCAGAAACTTAATCATTGTGCTGTTGCAGCTACAAATGCAAGCTCTTCCTCCTCACTACTGTAGGTGTCCAACAAATCCCAAATGACATTATTGAAACAACTCAGTTTTTCCTTGGTTTAAATTATTTAAGTGCATTGGTGATTGCCTTTATTGATCTTATCAATGCATCTAGGATAACCTTTATAAAGTCAGTTTTTTGGGGGGTTTTGGATCCCCTAACCACATGAATATTGGGGATTTATAGAACTAAGCAGTACAACAAATCTCAAGTGGAAACAGGAAATTTAGTTGTCAACAGAAGTTTGTATACTTGGTTAACACACAGCTGATGTGAACACAGTACACGGCAAAGGGGTTGCCAAGCCAAAAACGAGGAAGCAAAAAAATAAATAAATAAATAAATAACCCTGGATGTGTCTTTAGAAAGATTTTTTTTTCAGTTATGTACATCAGCATCCTCACCTTTCAGCCTCCACTGGTTCTTTTCTGCAAGCAGAAGTAGCTGAGCCATCATGTGTTTTAGTCATGTGAGTTAAATGTTAGCTACATCAGAAAAGATTTATTTATTTCCTTTGAAATCCATCAATTATTTTGTGAATGGGGTTGCCTCCAACAAATGTAAAAACATTTTAAAAAGTGTTTGAAAAAGGTTGGTTGAATTAGGCCTAGAAGAGCTGCATTTAATCTAAATAATGCAAGCTTTTATTCAACAACTAGATTTGTTATGAGAAGATGCATTCTGCTGAGAGACATCAGACTGCATGGTTAGATTAATTGGACTTAATACTAGCTGTGGATGAAGGGGTTAGATATTCCAGTGGTAACAGTGGCGTAGCGTATGGCCGCCTTAAACGACAGGTTTAAGATTTCAAGGAGTCCGTCATCTCCTTCGAAACAAATCCCACTGCAACACAGAGCTGCCCTTTGAATAAGTGATTGCAGTCCTATTATTCCATCTTAGATAATGCATGCTTTTGAACACCAATATAATTTCTTTGAAAATGCCACACAGCTCCCAAAAAAACCACCATTTCCCTAATAAAAGAGGACATGGGAAATACTCACGGCTCAATGCTGACTGGAGTGGCCTCGCTCATAGCAGACAGAACTGGAGGTGTGATGTCGCAGCTGTCTGAAGATCAAAAATACACAAAATGCACTCAGTGACGAGCAGAACTAGACGAGCTAAGGAGCCATTGTTAAAAAAAACTGCCTTTTCTATCATAATTTGCTTGGAACAGGGGGGAATTTTTCCAGATGTTTACAAGTACGCACAGTTTCAAGTATGAGTTTCCACTGTTTAAACATCCTGTGGATTATTAAACTTACTTGAACGCAACAGGCTGCGAGTGGCCGACTTGGGCGTTGCAGGAGGCGGCAAGCCCGGACCGCTCGCTGCAGCGGATGACAGGAAAGTGGAGAAGTAGAGCCCCGAGCCTTCACGAACAGGGCTGAGGATGGGCGGAGGCGTGTAGGGGGGGATTGTGATGGGGTTGTCGGCGAGGCGGACAGGTGAGCGCAGGTGGCTTTGGTAGGAAGTGATGCTGGAGTAGATGGGCGGGGCGATGAATAAACCAGGTTTAGGTGGCGGGATGAAGAGGGGCTCGGGCCGGGGCCGCCGTTTGCACTTTTTGCCATCGTCGTCTTTTTCCCCACCGTCATTCTGCAAAGGATGGGTCATTTTAAGAGGTAACTTTAATTAAAGTAATACAACCAACAAGTGCATTGTCGGCTTTTTTTTCTTTATTTTAACCTGAAGCAAAAACAAGATAAAAACAGAAATCCCAGGAAAGGAGAAAGAAGAGGGCACCCCAACCCTCAGCTATATAGTACATAACGTACAGTAACAAAGTGTTAAACCCTGTTAATCTGCCTTATCTAGGACAGGGCAACCAGTTCACCAAATCCCCCCTAAATGAAAAAGGGAAAGGGAAGAGAAGTCTGTAGGACTAAAGGGGGGGTAGGGAAGACATGTAACATGGTGGGGGGAAGGGAGAGTGTGTTGGTGGAGCAATGTAGAGTGAATTCAAGGATTTATGGCTGGAATTAAAACAAGCAAAAACCACTGATGAAGACAATGGGCAAGAAGACCATTTCTTCCTTTTATTTAGCTCTTCCCTCTGATTGTTCAGGTGAATGATTTTCAGGAAATATATTCTGGTTCAGCTATTAGATTTAAGTGTTTGTGTGTGTGTGTGTGGGTACTTAAAGAAATTAATATGTGCCCACCTGCTCTGAGCTCTCTGACAAGGAATTCCTGAGCGAGCGCCTGCGAGTGACGATTACAGAGGGTTTGTGATCCGCGCGGCCCAGGTTCTGGGGATTTGAAGGCCCGTGAGGCCAGTTAGATGCCAGTGCTGCTTGGTCTCTATCAGGAGACGAGGGATCCTGCCTCCGGACTGGAACAGATACAGGGATGACAAGTGGAAGAAGGCTGTCGTCTCGAGGCCGCTTAGCGTTCATACCGTCTGGCTCAGCAGGACTCCACGGCCTGTGTGGATCCTAATAATAAAAATAAATAAATAATTTTAAAAAAAGCAGATCAGAAGGTATTAAACCTCTTAACATACAATACCAGAAATGCACACCAGGCTCCAAAGTAGAATTTTCAAAAACACCAACACACCAAGCATGACAAGGGAGTCACTACAAAAAGCTTTTTTTTTTTTTTTTACTCCAATGTTCTCCTTTCAGCATGCCTCTCCCAAACAAGTATTTGCATGGCCGTGTCCTCATTTATACTTCTAGGTGCAGCACTTAAGTAAGAGAGTTTACAAAGACAAGGGAACTGTCCCCTTTGCATTCTTCACATTTTTTTTCTTTGGAAACCACAATGAGCGAGTATCAGCCGCTCATGTGCTTCAAAGCAGTCATTGACTCTGAACTACAGCAACTTAAAAATAAAAAAAACAAAACTCTTAACCACCACATCACAAGACACTGGAAGGCAGAGGCTTGCCGTCTAAGCACCGACACTGACGGGGGGCACGCAGCGTTGTGGCTGTGCTGGATCTGTGCTTATTGCTGGTGGAAAACTCCAGAGCAGTGGAGAGATATTCTGCTGAGCACTGCAAGCAAGGCAACCCCCCCCCCCCCCCCAAAAAAAAAAATCCCCTCAGAGGCGGGGGGTGGGGAGGACAGGCCAAGCTGGAGGATATCTCTCCTCGTAAAGCACAAAAAAAATTAATTAATTAATTAATTAATTTTAAAAAAACAAAGGGGGGGGGGGTTGAGGAGGTGTGCAGGCATGTAACCAAACACAGTTTTGTATGATAAGCTACCCATGAGGCAAATTCAGGGCACGGCCATGCTCAACTCTTAACAAACACACTGCTGTGTGGCAACAAGACTCGTTGCACAATCCAGACATTCGGCTCATAAACACAGATTAAGCTATGACTTGATCTGCTAGCTTAAGTTGCAAACTTACACTTAAAAGTGTTACTTTTTACACATCTTATGAGAACGGAAAAGTTGCACAAGAAGCTGCTTAAACTGAATATGTTTACTCTGTGGTGACATGCATATGGTAAACACGTGTTTTAGCAAGATTTTTTCCCTACAAGGCAGAGCTGAGCAGCTCAGTTTGTGCTGTACACTTCACTGGGTGCTGATTACACTCAGCATCTCTTCCAGCAACATGTTAATCACAAACAAAAGCTTCGGCACACTTTTTCTGGCAGTCACATTAGGCCAATCGTTCCAGTTTGCTCTTCTGTTCAGGGAGTTTAAGTCCCAATGCAATTATACCCTAGCATAACACTCGAAAAATAGTTTCTCTTGCAGAATTTTTTTTCCCAATCAAGGCTCCATGTCTTTAGAAATTATTGTAAATTTAAACTGCAGTGCAATAATTAAGATTCAGAACACCCAGTCCATTTCTATTAATTTTTTTTTATATATGTGGTCATGATAGTTGAGGGAACATAGAGAAACAGATGAGTTAGCAAAACACAAGGAAAGAAAGGTTTTCAAATACAAACTGGACATTTACCTTATCAAGTGATGGAGACTTCCTTTCAGAGGCCTCTTGAGCGAGCATCTCCAGGTTGACCTCCTGGGACACGCGGCGTTTTCTGCGTGTGCTTTGGATCACGCCCGTGGGTGCTGCCTGGATGTCTCCAGCCCCGTTTTCAGCTCCTTGTGCCCCCGGCCCAGCTTGATCCGGGGGCACAGGAAGAAATGGGTTATCGGACGGCGCCTCGCCTTCCTTGGACAGCCGTCGGGATCTGCGGAGCTGCGTCTGAGGCTGCGACAGGGCCTCGGGCTGCAGCGGGTCAGCCGGCTGCTGAGGTTCTGGGGTGATGTCCTGGTTGATCGGTTCCTGGATCTTTGGGGGAGCTGGAGCAGAGGGCTCCTGGGAGTGTACCACCACAGGCTGTGGGTGAGGGTGTGCGTTTTGTGCACCAGAGTAATAGCCAAGCACATGGGGGTTTTGTTGCAACTGCTGATGCTGCATTTGCTGCTGAATCTGGAGGTGTTGCCGCTGCTGTTGTATCTTTTGTTGCTGTTGCCCATGCTGTAATTGTTGCTGCTGCTGTAGCTGCACGTGCTGTTGATGCTGTATGATTTGTTGCTGCTGCATCTGTTGATGCTGCTGAATTTGTTGCTGGATGACATGATGTTGTTGCTGCCGTTGGATTTGTTCTTGCTTCTGCAGCTGCTGTAAGTGATGTGGGGGTTTAGCGTTCGGTGTCGAGTAGTTAGGTGGGTTAGGTAGAGTGCTCCTGTTCCCTTGAAAGGCCTGGTAGTAAGCTGGGAGGTGCTGCTTAGGCTGACCAAATGCCAACTGGAAGGGCTGCAAGACTGAGCTCCCACCAGGGTGGGATGTGCTCTGCTGCTGAGTGTTCAACACTCCAGGTTTCAGAGTCTCTGGAAAAGATTGGGACTGCTGCTGCTGATGATCCCAATCTAACCCCCGGGATTTGGCTGCATCCCTGTACGCTTCTCCTGCAGGCTTATCTCTGTTAGAGGGTTGCTGATGTGGCTGTAAGCCAGATGTCTCATGTACAGATTTAACAAATGCATTCGGGGTCCTTGAATCTGTTGCATTAAGTCCTCCAATGTAATTTGCAAAGTTTTGCCCCCAGTTAGGCATGGCAGTCCAAGTAGCAGCTCTCTGCTGCTGGGACAGCGACGGTTGCTGCTGACTGGGCTCCTGATGAGCCCACTTCATTGGCACAGTCTGTTGATAGTGACCCCTGCTTTGGTCACCCTTATCTGGACTGAAGATGACAGAGTTGAGGTACATGTGAGGGCCCTCAGGGTTTGAAGTCACTGTACTTGCAGCCTCACTTTGTCCAGGGTCTGAGGCAGTGCCACTTGGGAAATAGTAGGTCCCTTCAGGGTGCTGAGAAGTCTCCTTCATGGCCACAGTTTGATCGCTGAAAAATGTGATACGTTTGCCCGTTCTCTTGGTGCTGGGTTTCTGCTGGGCTGGTATACTCATGACTGGCATGAATAAGCCAAAGCAGGTAATCCAAACACTCCAATGGATGTTTCCTGGCTTTATTAATACAAAAACTAAAGCCAAAATAAATAAAAAAATTAATTAATGAATAAATACAGTAAAGTATACCCTTTTAGGGTAAGCACAGTAAGATGAAGTTTTAAACTTCAGTAACCAGCTCAACCAAGATAATCTTCTATTCCTTCTGCAACTCTTTGTGACCTACTCAGAGGTCTCCAGTTGGGGGGTGCGGGTGAATCGATTTGAAGAAGTCTGTGTGTTTTCCTCATTCATGGGCAACACCCTGTATAGGAAAAATTAAATAGAGGTCATGCTTTGAGTTGTTAGACCAAAGGGGTCCCCTTAGGGGGGTCTCATTAGAATCCCTGTTTCAACCACGTAAAAACCTGCTGTTTGCTTTTTCAACAATAGGCCTCCACTGAAAGGTATCGGGTGTGAGAACTGTGCAGGGGAGGGGCAGGTCTATTTGCTGAGCTCACATGACACATGGATTATGTCCACTATGCAGGTTAACACACAGTTTATGACCAGACATGTAAAAACTTGCAGAAGATAACTAATGGAAACGGTTTAATCAATAGTTTCTAGAAATGTCATTCCAGTAAGTTATTGCAGTGTTTCACAGCTGCACTGAGGCACAAACACGAGATAAATGCTCATAACTTACTCACTCACAGCTCCATCACCCTTATCAAACCTCTCACAGCTCACACGATCTGTGACAAAAATGGGGCTCCTTTTTTCCCGCCAAACTACCCGCACAGTCAGCAAGCTTAATGTGATAGAAACCTCTTGCTTTCTGTTTTTTATTTTCAACTGTATGACTCAGAGGTGAAAAAAGGGAACCTGTGCCCTTTGAACTATGGCTGCTGTCTCAAAAAGAAAGGGCAGCTGAAAGTGAGCAAACATGAGTCACAGTGCAACAATCTATGCAAGAGGGGGGGGAGACGACAATAATAAGAATTAAAAAAAAGGATGGCCTCACAGAGCTTGACAATAACCGTGGCAACCCATTCTGATAACAGATATATTACATGATGGCCAGGTTTCAAAGCAGATTCACAGCACAATCTGCCAGATTTTAAGATGCACGCAGAAGCTAACTGCTTCTGTTCAAATTTTTATTACTCCATCTGTGCAAAAAAAATTTTTTTTACAATTTAAAAAACATGATTTTTTTTTTTTAATTACAGTATCAATCAACATAACCAAAAAAATGGCCAGCTGCTCTACTTCTATACTTACTTTGCACAGAACAATTTGACATGATGATTACATAAATTAATACTCCAATCTCCACATCATGGACTTGGCAAAGACCATCTCAGACAACGTGGAAAGTGACCAAAAATTGTCACCCTTTACTGTAGTGGCCTGGCGAAATGCATGCTTCCTAAAATAGACAGCTGCAGCTGTTCAGATCGTGTACTAGCTCAGGGGCACCACTGACAGAGGAAAGTGAATGACCATACACAAACATCGTGTGCGCACCAGCAGCGCCATGTGATGTTCCTCATGCCTATAGACATGTCAAATCATGTGAGGCACCCTATAGAAAAACGTGCACATAAATGCACCCATTTTCTCGCTTTTGGAGCAAAAATATTAACTACTGATCACAGGACAACCATGCTGTGCGAGCACTCTTTAATTATCAAACGTCCATCTGAGGAGAAAGATCATCATGACGCATCACAAGTGCAACCTTACACAAGCCTAGGGTTTAGCCCATAACACGTTAAATTGGCTTAAAATAAATGTCAAGCACTATTAGCCGCACTAATCCATCGCTATTTCCTAATTTAAATCGGCTCGTGTGGCGCCAGCGCTCGTACGCGGCCTGCACTGTGCAAGGAACGATCAATTAAAAAAAAAATACATGTAAGACGATTCAACATGTTCTCGTTCAGGGGACTCTTCCTGGACCCCCCTCCCGTCCTCCCTTTACATCACTTTCTGTGGCCAGCCAGCTCAGCGCTATTTACGAGAAGTCCTTTGTTGCAGAAAACGGATTATCCATTCACTAATGCCATGCCCCGTTGCAACAAACTGAAGCAACAATGCAGCCTGTTTGACCAAAAGGACCACTGACCGATTCAACTTGTCAAAATGTTGTTACGTCACGTTTCTTTCTGTGCATTGTCAGTGTGATCCACTTTGACTGACATGTAAAAAAACAAACACATCCCGCATATGAGCCTGTGCGGAGGTTTCAGAGCAGCAGCGGTGCGCGCCCAGTCCTCCTCCGCGAGGTAAACAAAACTTTGTCAGCAAGCTGTGGCTACAATAACACGCACTGTCGACCATAACAACAACGCCACAGTCATCCACGCGGCTTCAACCCCCATCAGACCCTGATACTTACTGTGTTTGTCATGAAAGCTGCCACTAACGGCGGCTCAGCACAGTAGGATCGCACACACGCAGCTCTGTGCGGCCAGCAGCGGCAGCAGGCCCGCACAATACGGCCCCGCGATGATGACTGCATACATCCCCAAGGTTGACTCATGCTACGCTGCTGACCTCACGCACTCCCCCCCTCTTCGATATGAAGTCGAGAAGAAAAAAAAGAGGGAGAGGGGGAGGTTCGACGCCGCTGAGTAAACAAAGTCCCTCCTGGTAGGAAACAGCGCGCTAATGTGCAGAAACAGGAGCGCAATGCAGCCACTGTTTGTTGCACATTATTGCATCGTGCTTGCACAAACACACAAAAAAAAAACAACCTCACGCTGCCAATGCGGCCTCTTGCTGTACATCGAGTCTCCGTTTCCCAGCCTGTCTTGTGATTAACCCCCCTCCGCCGCCACCGCCACCATTTCATTGGCCCCACCCACTTCCCTGCCCATATATGGTCTTCCTCTGACATGCAAGGCGCTGTAATTTACGGGGCAAAATCCCTCTCAGTCCATGCGGGAAATTCCAACACACATGGGAGGACTCCGGGGACGAAGGGAAAGGACGCACCCGGCAACTCACGTTCATTTTCCTTTCACTACTTTGCCCCATCTCTTTTGAATAGTGAGAAAGTTCTTGAAAATGTTTTTGTTTATTACACAGCAAACATGAGTTTATAGAAGCTGTAGAAGAGCCTCCCAGTGGAGTTGGAAGAATAAAAGAGAGCTTAATATTTGGGGTTCAAAACTGGGCCCTTGTTGGGTCTTCAAAGAAATTGAGGCACACCAAGTACAGCAGAAAAAAACAAACTGCGTCCTGTAGATGTGGATTGTCCAAATGGGCTCAACTTCTGGAAGCAGTTGTTAAATTTAGCAAATGTTCTGTCCATTATTAGTATTATTTGAATTTAATAAGTTGCTCAGAAAACAGCATAATTCTGGCTATAAAGGACTTAAAGTAGCTTACATCAGCTGTTCCTCAGTGATAAAATATATAAACGATTTTTTTGTTGCATTTTAGTGGCAAAATCAAATAAAACTTTAATTTTCCCCAGAATGTGACATTTGGACTGAACTCAGCTGTTTAATTTGCTATATTTTTTACTGTGAAAACTACAAATTTATACATAACAGCTCAGCAGTTTGGCTGATAGAAAACATTTCAGTTAACAAGGCCGGTAAGATCTCAGTGGCTCGTCAGAAGATGTGAATAATACATGAGAAGAGACTCCACTCAGTGTGGAGTCGGTGTGCTGCTGTGTGATCCTGTAATAGTCAATATGGCAAACAAAAGAAGGTGATATTCATTGTGCACAAGTTGAAAGAGGTTAAGATTTGCATGTGACTGAGTAATGCTGTGATACATGTTTTCATTTGAGGTTCACTGGACTCAGGCCTTATGTGACCCCTGACAGTGGTGAGAAAATGCAATTAGCTTAATACCTATCCCGTTACAACATCATCTAATTTTTTTGTATTATAATGAAGTAGTACATAGTTAAATTATAAGTAAAAATCAGCCATGAGGGGTCTGTTTTAGGAAAACTCACCACTGTTGTGATCTGTCAGTTAAATTTAGTTCCTATGTGAAACCGATTCAGTTCATATTGAACTTACTGAACATATTGAAATGACATAAAAATTTAGAATAAGTGACACTGACCATTATGAGACAAACAGCCATTTGTCTAGGGCACATCTTTAACAAAAAACAATAATAAGCTAGTCAACTGACCGAAACAATTAGATTAATGGACATATAGGTGTTCATCACTGGAGTGAACGGATCATGGACAAATTTTTCACTTGCCAGAAATACCTAAATACTACAATTAAAGATGACATCTTTCACAATGCAACAAACTAAATGTCTGTGATGTCTAATACATCAGCAACTGCTGCTGCAGACTTACAATAACAAAGCACTGGACATGACCAAGCATGTACGAGCCAGACTGTGCAAGCCTAGTCTGTCTCTCTTCTCCCTGACCTTTAAAATAAAGTGTAAAGCCTGAAAACATTCATAGATGGAGCTGTAACTTAGTCACCTTAGACTGACTGATCTACCTGTGATGACACTGGAAGCCATGGTGGGATGCACCTGTTAAATATTTTAAAACTTATATCAGAGCAGAAGCTTATCATCTGACCAAAAATTCATTGTACTGTTTCATTGATTTGATCATTAAATGATAAAATAACTATCCAAGCATTGGACACAACTCGTGCTACTGTAAATCTGGTCACACTACCTGCTAACAAAAAACGAGACTTTTTCTGCACAGAACAGTCATGGATTTTTCGTTCAGACTTTAACTGAATTTGACAGTATAAATGTCACTTGGACATTTCACATTTGTCTGGCGGGAAAAGTGGGACGGAGGCGCTGTCAGATCCATTTGGCTGATAACACTGTCCTTAGCCTACGGACTCTCTGTAAACATAACACAGTCTTAGGGAAACGCTACTTACACGAAACCTTTCCCCTCTATGGCACACAAGGCTTCATCTCGCTGTTTTCACGCTGCCTTAATGTAGCCCCTTGATGCAAAGTGGTCGCTTCGTTATTGTGACGGGGCTACTTGCCGTCCAAAACACTAAACTGTTTTATTTTTTCAGATTTCTCCACACGGCGTCACTTCCCAGCACCAGTTTGACTCAATTTAGCTTTTAGCTAGCGCCCTGTGCTGCTACAACGGGACCTTACACACGTTTGCAATCTATGACGTGTAAAGTACTGAAGGTAATTACTAATGTAGTTCAACTCGCTGTAAAGTGACCCTGGACTAACGTTTAGATGACTGAGGGCGCATACCGTTGTTTCCTTAACTGATCGACGGAGCACCTAGCACTGCAACTGTCTCTGATTAACAAGATAGTTATCTGTCACTGGACAGGAACATTCACTAAAGGCGTTGGTAAATCATACATACAACATTCAGTAAACTTAGCTTTTAGTAGTTTTGACTTGTATTGATCAATATGATATGCTGTCTTGACAACGAGATGCTTTTGTTTCTCTCTCTCTCTCTATGTCTAAATATTCAGCCAGAAAATAAACGCTCCAAGCTAACCCTAACCCCCCCTTTAAGCGAAGGCGGAAGATGGTGACAGGGAAGCTTCTTGCTATGATCTGAGAAACACTAAAGCTCAGAGATCTCATGACTTTCTGCAAGCTCACAAACAGGAACTGATCATGTAGTGTTAATACAGTGTTATGATACGTTTTTTACGCAATTGAACAGTTTATCTGATTGCTATTGAATGTAAGAGTCTTTTGTCCCACTTTTTGAGACCTTGACCTACCTTTGGCGCACCAACAGCCTTCACATTTGTTGCCAGGTCTGGTCAGTTGCGCAAGCGTTACTCTGAGATTTACGTTTCTTCACGAAGATGCAAGTGCAGAGAGTCGTTCTTAACTCACGACCAGGTAGGGAAGGATTTTTTTTTTCGGAACCGAATATTACTTGTGCTTGCACAATTTGCTTCAGTGTCATTGCTCACGTGTTGCTAAGGTTTGCTGAAACCAGTCATGTGCACATGCAGGTAAAAATGGGGAGCCTGTTCTTGAAAATTTCCGCCTGGAGGAAATAACTCTGAAACCTGATCTAAGTGATGGGGAGGTTCTTGTTCGGACGATTTACCTCTCAGTGGATCCTTACATGGTATTGCTGTAGTCCCAATAGAATTTATTAATGACCTTTTTCCTATGCACCCTATATGCATGGAAATATTCTCCCTTAAATGAATTCTGGATTAATGTTTAAGCTTGTTGCTATAGTGTGCCACCAAAAGTCACAACTTGCTTCTTTACCATCTCCATCACTCCCACTGATCTTTTTGTTCTCAGCGTTGTAGAATGAACGAAGACACCGGTACTGATTACCTGACTCCATGGCAGTTGTCCGAGTGTGTGGATGGTGGAGGTGTTGGCCTTGTTGAAACAAGCAGCTGCAGCACATACAGTAAAGGAGATGTGGTCACTTCGTTTAACTGGCCTTGGCAGACACATGCTGTTATGAAAATAAGTAGCTTACAGAAGGTATGGCATTTTGTTGTCTTAGAATAGCTTGTTCTGATTGGTGGATGGTCATATTTTACATGAATCAACAGCAAATCCTACAACTACATGAACATCATTTAAATTTTCTCTATTGCAGGTCGACCCTCAAATGGTTGATGGGCATTTATCCCATTTTTTGGGTGCAGTTGGCATAACAGGCCTCACCGCACTGTTGGGAATCAGAGAGAAAGGTCATGTGACCAAAGGGGCCAATCAGACAATGGTAGTAAGTGGCGCAGCTGGTGCCTGTGGCTCCCTTGCTGGACAAGTAAGTACTGTAAACATTACATTTGGGCCAACCAACGCCTTTCCTGACAATCATTTGAGATCCTCTCCAAAGGCACTAAAGAAACATTATTTAAGTTGTATGTTAGTTGATGTCATATTCTCAGTGGGTTTTAATCATTAATCACCTCCGGCGGTGAAATGTGAAGCCTATGCGGAAGTGCAAAAAATTGCAGTTCACCCCTAATTCGCTAGGGGCTAGTTCAAAAACAGCAAATCCCCAAAGACTCCCAGGTTAAAAAGACCAACTTCACAGCAGAAATAAACATGTTTAAAGCCTGGTACAAAAATCCATTTTAGGATTAATAGGTCACGTTTACCTTCATGACAATTGTGAGGGGAATGAATTTCTTTCTAACTTATCTGTTTGGATGTTACTTAATCTTGAAATTTGGCATAATTAGGGGTGTGTCCTTTTGATTGGCATGTATCCAAAATCTGCAGCAAAAAGGAAGAGTGTAGCACAAAGGCGGTTTTTAGCCGTCTAACAGCATGCCTTAGCTTTAGCCCGCCTACCTTCATTAGCCGGTTAGCTCACGTTAGATCCGATTTGGCTCAGTTAGCTCTTAGCTACAGGCAGCTCGGAGTTTGATAGACATCAATCATCCAGCTCCATGCTCACAGTCCTCCTCTCAGCTCCGCCACTTTGCCCATTTTTGTATTTTCCGGGAGCAACGGCAGGAGTGACGCTGCCAAGATGGCGATGGTAGGAACACCCAATGAGCGTCACTTTTGCTCATCAGAAACCTACGGGTGACATCACGGAGGCTCCGTCCGTCTATTATATACAGTCGATGGTTTTAATAAAGTATGTATCAAGAAGGTTAATGGGAAGCATGTAAATTTCAGAAACTACATTCAGGGCAGCAAACCACAACTGCCTACTTAAATACAGATCAGTTAATGGAAAGGAAAAAAGAAAAGAAATTGAGACTCCAATAAAAGATATTACCCTGTGTCTCTTTTTTCAGATTGGCAGGCTGGATGGGTGTGCAAGGGTGGTTGGGATCTGTGGTACTGATGAGAAGTGCAAAGCTTTAGTGGAAGATCTGGGCTTCTCTTCATCCATCAACTACCGTCACGAGGATGTCTCTGTGCGACTCAAGGAGAGCTGTCCTGATGGCATCGATGTTTACTTTGACAATGTGGGAGGTGCCATCAGTGATGCTGTCATGGAGCAGGTTTGTTTTGAAGACAACCATTGAGTGGATGTTTTGCTTTATTGTTAAAAAAAAACCAAAAACATTTTTGAGTCTTACAGATCTAATCTAACATATCAACTTTCTCCAACCTCAACTACCAGATGAACAATGGTGGAAATGTGATCCTCTGCGGGCAGATCTCTCAGTACAACAAGGATGTGCCATATCCTCCACCTCTGAGCGAAAATATGCAAGAAGTCCTACAAAATAGAAACGTCACCCGGGAGCGATTTATGGTGCTCAATTACATGAGCAAAGCAGAAGCTGCCCTCTTTGAACTCAGCCAGTGGGTCAAATCAGCCCAATTCAAGGTATAGAGGAAACTGTGATAAAGTGTGGTTGACTTTGTGGTTAATTGAGTTTGCTTACAAAATGCCTCTTCCTCGTCTGCCTTTTTCCATTGTTGTAATTTCACTTTCTCTCTGCAGGTGCTGGAAACTGTGGTGAATGGTATAGAGAATATGGGAGGTATGTGACTACTGCTTTGAAGGTCTTTCTTTACAGACTTTTTGTGGAAAGTGTTTAATTACTTGGTTTTTCCATTTTTTTTGCAGTTGCATTTTGTTCTATGATGAAAGGGGGAAACATTGGCAAGCAAATTGTAAAGGTTTCAGAATGAAGAATCATGTTTCCAGCAGAGACGGAGTTCTCTGCACACACCTTGGCTAAATTAATCCACAGTTGCCTTTTTTAACACTACTATTAACTCCAAGTAAATGAACTCTTGTAAAACATTGCATTGATTAGCTAATGCTAGTTAATAACTATGAACTATAAATTCTCTTTGAAACTGGGTATTTGGAAAAAATAAACAAAAATGTAAGGTGGGATTAAAAGTTTGATCTGTCTTGAAGCGCAACGACCATAGTCACTTTAGAAACAGTTCATTAAACGCATAAATACAGGCAGAGTTGTGCAGTGTTTCACCATAATAACATATAAGCAGGTATTTACTGTATAGATGGAAAAATCATCTTCTTGTGAATGGGGAAATCTGCTTATAGTAGTAACTAACAATTCAAACATAAATTGTGACTCTACAGCATTTACAAGATTAACATTTCACAATTAGATTTGAAATAGCTATAGCCACAGGAATAGCTATAGAAAATTTTTGGTGGGGGGGCCAGGCAGGGGTACAAACTGGGACAAAGGTGGCACATGAAAATGAGACTTCTAGAAAGTAATTAACTGATTATTATAACTAAAGTGCTCATGTAATGTAAAAAGTAAAGCAAAATTTGTACAAGCAAATGATATACAGTACTCACAAAAATGTAGGGATATTCAATTTTTGGGTGAAATTTAAGAAAAATGTTAAAGGTTCATGCCACATTGAAATTATATCATGGATGTGGGGCATTTAAATAGAATCACGCAATGGTAATTCCACAATTTAAAACATTTTATCCAAACAAACACTAACAACAGTGGCTGATATACCACAACATAAAAATATCCATGTCTCAATAACTTGTCACATGTTAGGTGTCGGTATGATGAAGAGGACTGTTCGATACAAGGTGTCATTGAACTGGAACATTTAAGCCTCATTTCCACCAACTGGTGTGGGTCGGGACAGGATGGTTAGGGTCTGTAAACTGTAATCTCGTTGCTTTTCCACAGCCAACCATAACCTTGACCTCCGCCTTTGTGCAAGGAGGAACAGGAGGAGCACTGCCAGAGCCCTGCAAAATGACCTCCAGCAGGCCACAAAT
>JBAMHW010000022.1:18661360-18672815 GCA_037177495.1 Rhadinocentrus ornatus | reverse complement strand
CCACAGACTGTCCAGGAGTTGGCGGATGCTTTAGTCCAGGTCTGGGAGGAGATCCCTCAGGAGACCATCCACCACCTTATCAGGAGCATGCCCAGGCGTTGTAGGGAGGTCATGCAGGCACGTGGAGGCCCCACACACTACTGAGCCTCATTTTGACTTCTTTTAAGGACATTGCATCGAAGTTGGATCAACCTGTAGTGTGTTTTTCCACTTTAATTTTGAATCTGGCTCCAAATCCAGACCTCCATGGGTTAATAAATTTGATTTCTATTTATAACTTTTGTGTGATTTTGTTGTCATCACATTCAACTATGTAAAGAACAAAATGTTTAATAAGAATATTTCATTCATTCAGATCTAGGATGTGTTATTTTAGTGTTCCCTTTATTTTTTGATCAGTGTACATATATTTGACTTTTTGTAAGATGTCAGAACATGTCTAAAATTCATTAAAACTGTTGTAGGTTAACTTAATTTGACCCTCTCTAAACTTTAAGAGGAAATGTAAAACTTTAAAATTTTTAAGTTCTTATTTCACAACAAGCTGTTTTTGTTACAAGATGATTAACAACAAAAACAAAACAAGTGTCTGAACAATGAACGGAGCACTTAATGTTCTGCTTCAGTGACAGCTTATATCTAAACAATCTTCTTCATCATCCTGTTCATGTGTCGACGCCATTAGGCCAAGACAACACCTAACGCACAACATTGACATTTTATGGTAAAGTATACCCTCTGCTGTTAGTTTTTTTAGATAAAGGAATCACACGACTCAAGTGAAATATCCTACATTCATAATATAATGTCAGTGTAACATCAATTTTTTACATTTTCTGTAAATTTCACCCAAAAGTTGAATATCCCTTTTGTGAGTAATAAAATTAAAATGAAAGCAACAAAGCAGTAAAATACATTTCTTTCATGGTTTATAAGTTCTACTCCAATACATTGTTATATGTGAAGATGCACTTTTAATACAACTGTTCACCAAAAAGACTTTCTTTCTTTCTTTATTTTTTTATCACCTTAATTTGTAACAAAGACTGGCAGTACATAATAACAACAAAGGTACAAGATTTAAGTGTACATACTGAGCTTTACAAAATTAAAGCTCTGGGAACACATAGTCAATAACAAGATAGACTGAATTAAAAACAAATTAAGGGAAATAAAAAAAAAATGTAATAAAAAAAGGTCTAGTAAAAAGTCCAAGTGCTAAAAATAATTGTAAATTTCCAAGGCTTGCTTTGTCTTAACAACTTCAGTTTAAAAAAAAATGCTATAACTCATTTCTGAACATCACAAGCAATGGCTTAATGTTTAAATAACATTTTTTGATTAAGTGTTTGGCTAATAAAACGAGGGAATTATACAAAAGTTCCTTGTGTTTTTTCACTTATTATAAGGCCAAAATTAATAAATTCTAATATTAGGTTGGGAAAATCACTATCATGTTCTATAATAAAATTTTGAAAAGAGATCCCAAACTGTTCAACATAAAAACAGGTGAATCAGGGTTTCTATTTCTGTCTCACAAAATGAGCAGGTATTTCTGTTTATATTGAATCTTTGTCTCAAGAACTCATTACAAGGGTAGATATCGTTCATACATTTGAAATGTGTTTCTTTGACTTTTGGTAAAATTGGAAGACAAAGGTATATGTTTCTAAGCTTTACTGTAATATTATCAGGGAAAATTTTCATTAAAAATCTTCTTTTTAAAGGAAAGGGAAATAATTCTGTAGTGCTAGCAATTCTTAAAATCTGGTTGGAGCATTTTTTATCTTTAAAATTAAGGCCATTAATGACAACTGAGGGTAGAACAGGAATAAGACCTTGTGATGTAATGCCCCTTTTACCAGCTTTAATAAAGATTGAGGAATCGCCTTTATAATTACAAAGAATTGTTTTCTGGTACATTCTATATGAAACTTGGAGGAAAAGGCATCATACACTAGTAGGTTTCCCCATCAGATGCAAGACTGACCAGACACCTTGCTCTATCCAATCAGAGTAACACAGAGATTTTCTTTTATGCAAAAAAAAAAAACCTGTTGTTCCAAATTGGGAGTTTTGAGTAGTGAAGTTGTGCTTGAAGATCAATTTCCAAAATAACAGAACCTGTTGATGGAACTTATTTCACGGGAAGCTTAGTAACACAAAAATCACAGCGTAAAAGAAAATCTATTCCAGCACTCTTCTTAAAGACATTTGAGGGGAGGAAAAACCAGAGATTATCTTTATCAGACATTTTTGTAACCATTTTAATTTTAACATGCAATCATTAATTGAATCAATAACGTTCAGCCCACCGTCAGCAATTGGTTTAACTGCGTCAGCCTTTCTGATGTAATGGTGTTTCTTTTTCCAGATGAAATCAAATACAGTTTGGTTGATTGATTTAATTAGATAATCAGAAATAGAAATGTAAAAGGCATGGTATAATATTCTAGAAAGAGCTTCTATTTTTGTGATTAAGATTCGGCCAAAGATTGACAAATCCCGCCGCAACCAAGAGGCAAGTAGAGACTATCTTTAGTTACAGTTATGTAAGTCTCTGGTTTAATGGCGCCACCTTGTGACCCACTAGCGCGCTTTAAAGAGCTGCCTCGCGCGCGGCCGAGCTGTTGCGAGGGGCGATAAAATCGGGGCCGCGTGCGCAGGAAGGTTGATGATCGCTACAGAGTCGTCACGTCACGGATCCGCAGCGAGCGACAGAGATGCTGAGGTGACAGGCAGAAGGAGAAAAGGGACGATCTTTCTCAGACACATTCCCCCTCCGCTTCTTTATCTAACACCACCGACACCGCCTCTTCCTATGGACGGCTCGCTCGCTATGGAATTCCTCTTGATGTCGTCCTCGCCGCCTCAAAATCTGGAGGATTTTTCGTAACCACACCCGGCTCTTCTTTGGATCAAGATTTGGAAGCGAAGACCCGAGGTAAGGTTCCAGAATCTGAGAGGCCCGTGTCAGTGCCATGGTTCGGTTTTGCCCCTCCTCTATTGCAAACACCCCTGTATGGGCCGAAGCAGCACGCCATTGGCTTGTTATCCTGTTTGCTGACGGAGCTTTCAGCCTAAACTCATCAGCGGCAGCCAGGATGAAACTGCGTGGCCTGTGAACGGCCAAAGTGCGTGGACGCGCTTGAGTAAATCTGCTGTGGCAACCAGCTCGCTATGCAACAGCTCTCCACAGCAAAGCAAAGCCGGTCAGTTCATTGCAGGGAGGATAGGTCGTGCAATTTTGCAGCGCAGCGTGACATCTTGTGAGAAGAAGGTGTAGGGACATGGCAGCAGCTGGTCTCATCCCACTTAAAACGACTCAGTGGATGTGTTTTTACATTTGTTCCTTTAATTTTTTGTTTTCAGCAAAAAATGGTATTAAACAAACCATTAAAACAAACCATTAACTCCATAAATGAATGCATTCTTGATAGTAAAGCCAGTATCCCTGACTAACGCACACTTTCAGGTCTCATCCTCCTGGGATTCTTCTCCCTTCTTTAAAATATGATGTGTATTGACTGCAACCATAGTGTGGAGGGCCTGTCAGTGCTGGCTCCTCCAGTTTCAATCCAGAGACTTCATCCAGCTGAAGCTCAGACAACTCTCCCTGTTCAGCTACTGGATTAGGACACTCTTGGATTATACAAAAAATAAAGCAAACATTTAAAGATATTTGCCAAGTTAAATCCTCAGTGTAGCCTTGCGTCCATGCACATACATGCAGCTTTTTATAATGCCTAATATTTAAACTTTCAGCTTCAATAGACCAAAAAGGGTAGAGGTGAAGACAAATCTCAGCAAATGAAAATGGCACTGCACCATCGTTGCCATGGAAATGCCAGGATCAGGGGTTGTGATTCATAATGTTAGAGGAGCTATATTTTGTAGATTGATTTAATTTTCGCTCCTGGTTGGCTTTTCCTTTTCTCTTCATTGATGGCAAGTCGGTGGAAGAGGACGAGGGAGAGGAAGAACGGAGCCTTACCTCTCTGAGGTGTTAGATTAGTCACAGTGGGAGGTAGGCTGGTTTTAGGTGTGAGCAAGTTTAAGTTTGAATGCATGCATGTGTATATTTGCATCAGCGATGACTTGCAGGATGCATCCCAGCACATCTTCTGCTACCTCAAGTTTTAAAAAACCCTTAACATTTCCTTTTTAAAATGATTTTTTCTTTACATGCGCTGTCTAAACACAAATGTTTTTCCCATCGTATTCCTGAAAGAAAACCCCACTGACCATGAGGTGATCTTGAAGTGCTGATACAGGTTGTTTTATCACAGTGTTTGCAGCTAGCTCCTCATCCCTGAAGGTTAAAAGTGATTTTGTTGTAAGTTGTAACCATATAATCTAAAAACATATATTTACTGCAACTTTAAGATTATTTCACACAAATTAAGGCACTTTTACAGCCATCTGCACTATTTACCTCTTGTGATCATCCTTTACAAAGTTCTAACTTTTCTTTTGTAGGGCTACCATCAGTCTTTTCTTGAGTTGTTAGGGTTTATTTTAATGTTGTCTTTTGTTTGTTTTGTTCTGAGTTACTGCTGCTCACATGTGACGCCTAGTGGCTCTTATCATATACTGCCCCCGTAAGTTTACGAACCCTAATAAATTCCATTTTATGTGGACAATTCTCATCATGTTTATATTCAATCCTATTTCTGCTGATGTGATAAAACATAAATGAAGATGAGCATATCTAAAATAATGAGAAATGTTATTAAAGTTATCAGAAACTCTTTCAAATCATAGAACACGCTCGTCTGGAAACAAAGCTACAGAAATAACCATGTGAACTCAGTTTCATCCCAGAAGACATGAATTGATAACTCTGCAAGTTTCTCATTATAATTACAAATAAATGATCATTTTGAAATATTTGTTTCTCATCACATTGACATACGGGCATAAGCAATTTTTTTCCATACATTGGCATCAACAGGAAAACATTAGAACATTAGAAAATAAATATAGTTTTTGTGCTAATTTCTAATCTCACAGTACTCTGCTGTTTATGAAAAGGCTAATCATTTTCTAGACTCTATTTATGTAAATTACAGTAATTCTGCATTTACAAACACATGTAATGTTGTGTATATTATCATAGATATTATAATGATAATAAAAATACCATGATGTAAAGCCTATAATAATTCTGTAATCCATAAATTTAGGCAGTCAAATAGGCAAAGGTAAAGGGTTGGCTACATATCAAATTGATTTAATTTAAAGTTTATTACAGTTACATTATGTAAAACAAAGACCCTGAGATAGAACTCATCTAGTATGTTTGAACAGTGCAGCTGCACCAAGGCCACTTAACTGCTGAGCCTTAGCCCAGGCTCACGTTTCATGCTCATCTCATCACTGTTATCCTGTTCAACCACACCTTGGCCTCTTCCATTTAACAACATCAGCCAGGTGCATGATGGGACTTATTGCCTCCTCAATGTCATGATCATCCTCTGTAACTAAATAGTGTTTTGAAGGCTTGTTGCATCACTGTAGCTGTCTGCAATGTGCATACAAATGATGAATCAAAGTTGGGTTTCTTATTGGGAAGACAACAGGAAGCTACCAGCCTGTGCTCCCCAGAGGAATGATCATCTATAACACAGATGTTATATAATGCAGGAGCACGGATGCAACCTTGGTGGGAATGCACCATTTAAATCTTGTTGCACAGAGTGCTTTTTACATGACATGAGCCTGGGTTTAAGTGGATATGGATTTACCATTTCTCTACTATTCATACTTTTTATAAAGTTGTTTCTGTGCTTCTAACTGTTTATGCTCCAGTGTGATGCACTTTTGCAACCCTTAAATTTATCCATATTCTTTAAACGTGCTAACATTTAGTTTCCAAATAAAGTTAACAAGTTAGTAACACGTATCTGCAGCAATACAGAAACTTAACTATTTTAAGGATTTTTTTAGACAACAAACTTCTCAACAGTCCTGATCTTATGTGCTGGATTTTTCTTTTCATAATGCTCCAAATGTTTTCTATTGGTAAAAGGTCTAGGCTACAGGCAGGCCAGTTCAGGACCCGGACTCTTCTCCTGTGAAAGCATGCTTTTGTGGATGGGAGCAGATGCTGCTACTTTTCAGCATTGATGGTGCCTTCATAAAAACAGGCTTCTGAACTGTCCGCTGATAACAAGTTGGATGGCCTTATCCTGTGAAGTTCACAGGACACTGCGTCCCTGGTTTCCAAAGATCAGATTTTGATCTGAATTTCTTCTTTGCATGACAGAGCTTTAACCTTAATTCGTGGATTGCATGCTCAACTATGTTTAAAGACAGTGATTTCTGGAAGTGTTTCTGAGCCCATGCAATGACTTCAAGTAGAGAATCATGTCTTTTAATGTAGGTCAATATGAGGGCCCAAAGATCACAAACATTCAGCTTTGATCTTCAGCCTTTTCCCATGCACACAGAGATTCCTCCTGATTCTCTATATCCAACCGCAGATGGTGAGATCTGCAAAGTCTTCAGAATATGTAAACGAAAAAATTTCTGAAATTGTTCCACAATTTGTAGACCGAGTTTGTCTCACATTGTTGAACGTCTGCCCATCTTTACATCTGAGAGGCTCTGCCTCTCTGAAATGCTAATTTTTTACCAAGTCATGGAACCGACCTGTTGCTAGTTAACCTAAATAGTTGTCAAATGTTTTTGAATTGTGCCATTTACATTCCCAGATTTTTGTTGCCTCTGTTCCAACTTCTTTGTTTTGTGTTGCTGCCATCAAATTAAAAATAAGCTAATATTTTGTATGAAATGGTAAAATGTCTCAGTTCCAACATCTAATATGTTGTTTGTGTTCTACTGTTAAAATTTTTTTTACAAGATTTTTAACTAATTGCATTCTGGTTTCATAAAATTTTACACTGTGTCCCAACTTTTTGGGAATTGAGCTTCCAACCTGGAAGCCTGAGCTGATAAGATGATTTATGATAGTGATGAATGTTTTTCCATCATGTGACCAAACCAGTGCTGACCACTGAGTCATCGTAATGCAGAATAAACAGCTACATTATATCTGATATTATGCTGCTGAGTTTGTCTAGAAAGACAGCTGCTAGCAGCTGCTGCTGTGATCCAGTATCGGTAAGCTATAGATAATAAGGCAGCGGTTCAGCTTTGTCTCATGTTTTTGCAGGCCTATCATATATGCATACGTTCAGAGAATGTTAGCTCATTCATGCTAAAGTTTAGATTAGCCTAAATAACCAGATATCGACTGATTCAACAGTTGCTAACAGCATTTTGTCTCTTTTGGAATCCTGTAGGGTTCCCTGTCAGGTTCCAAATGCCCGTCCCAGTGTGAGGCCACTGGTTTAAGGGGAAGCAGCGAGGACAGTGTCCCTGGTCCACTGACGGGATGAGCGGGGGAGCAGAGCAAGCTGACATACTAAGCGTGCTCTCCCTGGTCAAGGAACGATGGAAAGTGGTAAGTGGCGTGTTTTTCAGCTACAATAGGCTGCGTGTTTGTCCATCCCTGTCACCGCCTGTCCCTCGCTCACCCACTGTTCCACCAACAACAACTCTTTGTTCACCAAACTAGACTTTGCACGGGCCATTGCGTCTTCTCACCTGTGGTTTTGACTGTTTGGGGTCGTGTCTCTCTGTCCAAGTCGTACTGCTGCTGTATGGGAGATTTAAAAATAGCCTGTATAACTATTTGTGGCAGTGCAGTGTGCTATATGCAGCAGCAGCAGTATTCCCCGTGGACTCATCTCCCTCTTTGCCGCGCCTGCCTGGGTACCATGTGAGGTTGTTATTCCTAACTGGCAGCCTGGCACCGCTTCCAGCCTGCTAAGGAGCTGAGTTATATAAGAATGCTGCGGCTAATCCTACAACTTTAGCTTGTAGTGCGACAAAAAACTTCCCTGAGCATGGAGGACAGTAAAGGACCCCAGGGAGCTTAGGGGGATAGTAAAGCTCTGATTGTACTGAGAGGTGAGAGGAGGCCGAACAGTCAGGGAGTAAAATAAAGAAAAAAGCTGGATAGATAAATCACTGTTCCAGCTTATATGGGGGGAAATGCTATAAATGCTAAAAGCATGTCAAGGTTAGCATATACTGACCTTGAGATTCTTAATATTGTAAATAATCTTTTCTAATATTCCTATATTGTTGTTTGGATGGTCTGTTTCAGTGGAAAGAAATAGATGCTTCACAAAAGATATCTTTGAGCATTTGTTGCATGGCTTGGGTTTCTCAGAAGAGGCTGTGTCCACATTAAGAGTGTGAATCACAAGTTGGATCATGATTTTAATGAAGATCACTTTTATGTTTGCAAATATAAATAATTCTGCCACGATATGACTTCAATTTTATATGATACAGGAACAAGTGGTTTATATGAGATGATATGCACTGATGTAACATCACCTCCATATCAATGATCAATCTTCCTTTTTTGATCAATAGTGCTGTCTTGTTGATCAATGAATCAATGCATTGTTGCACAAGTTTTTCTTTTTCTTTAGACACATTTTCCTTTGTTGTTTTGTATTTTTATATGCTAATGTAGGGCATTGTGGCATGTATATGTGAGAGAAGACACAATTTTTTTTGCAAGGTTTGATGATTTTCTGTTTAGATTCTTTAAGATGTTCAATGTCCTGTTCACACACCAATTTTAGCTCTCTAAAAACGTGTCCAATTTCAGAAAACTCCTAAATTCAGTTATTATATTTGTATTGCTGACATTTAGATGGGGAAAACCAGGCTTAAGTGTCTGAAATGAGATTTTGTTTTCAATGAGTGTTTTTCATATTTTTCCATCTTCTTGTAGTCCCATTGCTAGTTCTGATATTTGAATCTAATTTGTGTCATTTAACCCCTTAAAATTGTCTATTTTTTATTTTTTATAGAGAAATATTTGTTGTGGACTAACTATTTTACTGAACTACTTTTATGTAACCCTTGCTGATGTAACAAGGGTGTTTTTGTTGCAGTACAGACAATATGGCTTCAAAGATAAATTACATTTGCGACTGGTCTGAAATAAGTATTTACTGAATCTACAGTTATGATTGTAGCCTGGAATGGTACACATCGTTCACATCTCAAGAATCTTAACTTTCCAATGGTGTATAACCTGCGTAGGTACCTGGAAGGAACACTGAGTAAAATACATATTTATTTGTTATGTCACAAACAGGTCAAGTATGCAGTGCCAGATTAGTAACTATGCTAAATCATTGAGGATGCTCATATCAAATGCCATCTGGCTTTTATTTCTCTATCTTTTCCTGGACAAATGTTTGAAGTCTTCTACAGCTAAATGGTTTTTACAAATTTGCTGTGTTAGCTTCCGTTTAGATTCCGTTCAGATTTTTCCTGCATCCCTATCTAATCTCTCACAAATATTATGTAACCAGTTGCTGTTGATAATATAATATATAATTATATATGTGTTATATAATAACACACGTCAAGCATGTAATTCAGTGGCAGATCGCGATCATTTGAAAGCCAGATGTAGGACACTTATAGTTGGGATTGTGAACCATTAAAATTGATGTATTGAATCAGAATTAAACAAGAGGGTTGGTAATATAAACATAGCTCATGTTTGCTACTCCCTGATTTAGTCAATTCTTGTCATACACTGTCTTCTTCTTCAGAATGTCTTCATCTCCAGTGAAACCACCATTCTTCTTTCTATATATGCTGGGACATGCAATGCCAATGTAAGCCAGCTCCAAAATGCTCACCTGGATGATGATTATTGTCACTCTTAACACCACATGAAAATTTACCCACTTTTTAAAGCAGTTCTGAATGGTCGCTCTGCTCTAATAAGTTCTTTATTTTATACTAGCATCATCATCTTACAAAGTCAGCATCCAAATAAATGAAAAACAATGTCTGTACAGTAATTTTGCCCATATTTGTCAAGGAAAATAAGCATTTAGGTTAAGATGACTGTTCCCCTCTGATAGTCACAATATTAAGAGCTATGGCTCCAGCTGACCTTGTCTTTCTTACGTACTGTCTGAAATTACCAAGGCTGTGTCTTCGGGTAGTATCAAACCTATTGCCTATACGCCAAGTTAGTTATGCTACCTAAGATCTAGGATAAGGACTGAATAAACACACAGAAAGACACAGAACTATATTTGTATTGGACAGCACTGGACTGGGACAAAGAGTCAGGCTGGGAGTCATACGCTCACCCAGACTGCTCTAATTCATATGCTGCACATTTATGCTCAAATGCAAGTGCACACACAACCTAAGTAAACACCGAAGCTCAATCTTCTACATAGATTGACATTCACACACAACTATAAGCCACCAGTCAAGAGCTTTTTTCTCTCCTACTCTCATCAAAAGACTCACAACATGACTCCATTATTTATATAATAATATTATGTTCATCTGAAACATGAATGAGTCATTTTTTTAGCAAATAATTAAGATGTCAGTTTATCATAAATATATGTCAAAATCAATACTCGCTGCAACAGTAAAAACAAGAAGTGGTCAACAGCAACTTTACCTATAATGTGATACAACTAACATTAGAAAATTTAAAAGTCAACTCAACAGATATGAGACTGTCCAACATTAAGAGAGGGTTCCCAAACTTTATCACGCAGCAGCTCACCTCTGGAGGTATGTCTGGTCCAGAAGAAGCCAACAAATATTTCATGCAGTAAAATAAGCCAACATGCATAAAAAGCTGCAATCACATCATTTACAACCAGATAAACACACTGAGAAACTGAAGAAGTCAAAAAAAAATTTTATCCGCTTTTAACCCGGACTGATAAAATGTTCCTCATTGGCACAGTTTACAGCTGTTTCTGAGTTGGACAAGGACAGATGTGAACATATGTGGACAGTAGCCTATGACTAGTTTTAGCTGAGCAGACTCACCTTTCACTTTAACACAGCAAATAAATTACATAATATTTTATCTACGATACTAGGAAATCCCATATAGGACCCCTGTATGTCCAAGGTTGGAATAACCAGTAGCTTTTATGTTTGGGCTGATGATAGATATAACAGTACAGCAACAAACCATAAAAACACTAACAATAGAATAAAGTTTTCTAATAGTACCATTAAATCAAGTAGTAGCAGGTCATTATTACAGCTACATAAAAAGGGCCATGGAGAAGCTCAACTAGGGCTCATCATGTTATGTTAAGATAAAAGTTTGCAGCTTGTAACACACCAGCCATCTCTGCTCCATCACTCATTTATTGAACAGTGAACTCACTTAACGTCCCTGCTGCTGCTGATTTGAAAATATCCAAAAAACTGTCTTCCCCCTTTCATCTTTATATTCTGGGTCCATTTTGCCACCACGTTTCATTGCATCTCTGATCCGCGTCCGCGAATAGTATAGAATAGAATAGAATGCCTTTATTGTCATTATACACCGGTACAACGAGATTAAGCCATCACCAAAACA
>JBAMHW010000022.1:18632815-18660062 GCA_037177495.1 Rhadinocentrus ornatus | reverse complement strand
TCTAAGAGCTCTGCTAGGTTTATATTCTCTGAACATATCACAGATGTATTCTGGGCCTAAACCGTTCTGGGATGTAAGCGATCAGAAGGGTTTTAAAACTATTCTGTGACCAACTGGAAGCTAGTTTACTAAGTAAGGCTGCAGTTCACAGGAAAGAATAAAACGTCTTCAGAATTCAAACTTGTAAGATTTAGATACAAAAAAAGCATTCAAATGAGGATGAAGGAGTTTGTTCGATGCAAAAAAACATGTCAGACACATAAATTAACTTTTACATGTCTTATGACATCTAGGTAATGGAGGTGATTCTTAAACCTTGTATGTTTCTTAACATTAGTTTGTTAGCAGAACTGCTTTCAGAACTGCCTTAATACTTGGTGTCATAAATTAAACAAGTTGTTGGAAACATTCCTTAGAGGTTTTGCTCCATATTGACATGATAGCACCACAGATGCTGCAGATTTGTCGGCTCCACATCCATGATGAGAATCCGCTGTTCCACCACCAAATATACAGTACTCACACAAAACACACGCAACCTAATCCTATATTGCACAAAATAAATTTTAACCCCTGGCTTCGTTAACTGAATATTAGTATGGAAATAGGGAGGTGTCAGGTTGATCCAGAGGGAAGCCAAACACAAGCGCAGGTAACAGTTTAAAGGGTTTTAGACTCATAGTTTGAATATTGATGACTGCTAAGTCAATAGCAAGAACCTAAATACTACACATTGTAGCAGTCTGTGCAGGAAGAATATATAGGAGGCTGACCAGGTGCACACTCATGATGATGATGATGATGATGATGATATTGAGCAGGTGTGGTCCAAGATGGCTGGCGCAGAGGGTTGCTGGGTATTGTAGTGCTGGAACTATGGATCAGTACCCAGGAGACTTGGAGCACACCCGAGAGGAGGGAGCAGCCATGACAGGAGGCTGTTGCGTTGGAATTATGCTTATGCTTAGCGTCTGGCACCAACAACCATTCAAAGTCACTTAAATCCCCTTTCTTCCATTTTTGAGGTTCAGTTTGACCTTCAAAAAGTCGTATTCACCATGTCGACATGCCCACATGCATTGAGTACTCCCATGTGATTGAGTGATTGTTATTATTTTTTTTATTATTAGTGTACAGCATAGTATAAAGCAACCAAGGTTGTCCTAAATGTGCTTTATAAATAAACTTGAACTGAACTGATTAGATATTTGTGTTAACAAGCAACTGAACAGGTGTACCAAATAAAGTGGCTGATGAGTATATTTTGATAGCTACAGTACTGAAATCATATAAATTTTGATCCCATATCGACACATTGCAGTTAATAGATTAAAATCCATTATGGCTTTCATAGAATGTAATGTGGTTTAACATGCCATTCCTTCCTGCTGACGTTTCATTAACAGGAAAGAAAAGCTGATGCTGATCTTGGGCTCTGGTTTCATGTTTAAAGTTCTTACACAGTGAGTTATCATCCTCCCCCAGGTGAAGAAGATCGGGGGTGGTGGGTTTGGGGAGATCTACGAGGCGCTGGACCTCCTGACCCGGGTCAGCGTGGCACTGAAGGTGGAGTCTGCCCAGCAGCCCAAACAGGTGCTGAAAATGGAGGTCGCCGTCCTGAAGAAGCTCCAGGGTGAGTGGAAATGGATTCAGTGGTTTCAGTTACTGGAACCGATCGATTATCTCTCTGACACAATGACCTTTTGAGTTGTTCCAAACGTGTTTATCAATATCACATGGCAAAGGAAAAGAAAACATACCTGTTATGGATTCCTCCAGCAGTCCAGGAGATGTCATGCTGGTAAAAGCTGCAGGGACAGCCTGTGTGCATCCACGGCAGGGACAGAATGAACTCCTCTGAGACCAGATACAGATAATCTGACTCATCTGAAAACACAATTTGGTTGCATGTTCAGCACATTATGCTTTTTAACCTCTGCAGGAGAAAACAGACACTGCTGATCTTGCTGTTTAGTCACATCATAGGTAGCTAAATGTCCCAATGATCAGAAGAGTATGTTTGTGTGCTTGGATACAGGATAAACATACAAGAACTCTGTCATGGAGTTGTATAGTCTTTCCCCTTTTGTTTGCTTTTTTTAGCCACATCGTTTTCCTGTGTTCCTTTCTTCCTTTTATCTACCATACCTATTTTCTCTTGCCCCTCTGAGAAAAAAAAAATCAATGGTCTGGGATCATGTTTGCTTTCTAATGGCCTATGCCTGAAGCATCATGGTTCTGTTGCTTCTTGAGGGAGCCAGCATGTAACTTGACACCAAGTGAGCTCCAGCCCCCTTACACTGCAGACCCACACAGCTGTCAAGAGTAAACATCTACCCACTTATGGGTCATTTTGTTCTCATTGTATATTCTAAAAGTGTGTTACTAAGATTTATTGTAGCTTTAAATTAAAATCAGTTGACAGTAGAATTTACAAAGAACTAGAGTTTTTACATGGAGGTCTTGTTGCTGTTTGTGCCAAAGGTCTTTAGGGTGTGGCTGCAGCCAGCCAACAAATGTCCTCTGAGACCGGAGCATGCATGCTTTCACACTCTCATGCACCAACACACAGCATTCATGCACATGACCTGCTGTTGTGTTGCTGTAGCCTATAAATCAGCTGCATAGATGTAACAGGGAAGCTGGCGATGGGAGGGCAGAGAACTGTAGTGACGGATGAGGAAATTAAAGGGTGGACATGCACATCATCATGACTCATGATGCAGCTGATTAGTTAAAAATGTCTTTTTTTTCTTCCAGGTAAAGACCACGTGTGTCGCTTTGTGGGATGTGGCCGCAACGACCGCTTCAACTATGTAGTGATGGAGCTTCAGGTAACTGGAGAATACCAGTCAGTCATCCATTGATGTTGATGATGAGGTGATGAATGTTCACAGCACACTTCAGATAGCGGCTGCTCTGTGATGGATATTCATTATGCCCACTTGTGTGTGTTTTAAAATTCCCAACCATGTCATGGTCTCTTGTGGCTTTCTTGCTTTAATGCAGCATCTGGCCATCATGACTTTCTGTTCTGATCTTTGTTTGACTTTGTGCTGTCGTCTGACGCACATCATGCACATCACCCCCTGTTTATTATAGAAGATGGTTACAATAAACCCAGCCAAGTAAATATTTCAGAATTGACTAAAATTACAACAGTTTGTCAAACAAATATAAAAGAGGCTTAAATGTTAAAAGCAGAAAAAGTATATTTATTGCAAAAATACTTCTCTTGTGACTTATTCCCTTGATGCGTATTGTGTCAGATGCTGAAAACTGTATGTAAATGAGATTAGTTTTAGTTTTTACATCCACTAGATGAGGCTATTGCCCATGTTACAATCACAAATTCAAGCATGTAGTGTCTGAATGGTATGATAGGAGGGATGTCACTTATACAGCAACAACCACAGGCATACTTTTCTGTGCTGGACATCCTCCCTGCCTCACCATGTGTTTAAATATAGCTGCTCTCTGCTTTCTTTTCTGTCCACTCAACATTTATGGCTGTCCCCCCTGTGAAACATGTCAATCCTTAAAAAGAGGAACATTTTAAAACAACTCTACTTTCAGACTAACAAATCCTGATCTTCCAGGGTCGAAATCTGGCAGACTTGAGGAGAAGCATGACGCGGGGAACTTTCAGCATCAGCACCACCTTACGCTTGGGGCGCCAGATCCTGGAAGCCATAGAGAGCATCCACGCTGTTGGTTTCTTGCATCGTGACATCAAACCGGTGCGTCATAGAGAATTAGGTGCACTGTGTGCCTTATACACACTGTCTGTGTATCCATCTATTGCTGGTGTTGTGTCACAGATTCAATATTTTGCTTATTCAGATGCTGACTTACAGTAAACCGTCTCAGCATGAGTGTTTACAGCAGGCCGAAAATACTGTTTTCTTTCTGAACTGCTGTAATAAATATTTCACCTTCAGAGCAAATGCATCTCTTAAAAATGCAGATTACATTTAATTTCATTTCCATTTTGCAATCAATTCTGCCTTTGCCTCCTTGCTCCCCTCCTGTTGTTCCTTCAGTCCAATTTTGCCATGGGGCGCTTCCCCAGTACCTGCAGGACCTGCTACATGCTGGACTTCGGTTTAGCCCGCCAGTTCACCAACTCTTGTCAGGAGGTCCGACCTGTAAGTGGTCTTCAGTTACTCTAAATAAACTGAGCTTGAAGCTACAGATCATCTTTCTGTGTTTAATGTAAGAAGTAACACTAGCCGTGTTAAATCTACACAGCTACAGTCACATTTTGGCTGTTTTGTTACCTCATCTTCTTTTGTTGCATCAGGAGAAAACTTTTTGGAGTCCTAAAATCTCTCATAAATCCCCATCTTGTGCCAGCTCAGTACTAAACAACAGATAAAGTTAGCACCTATCAGGTGAACATAGTGGAGCCTTTTAAAGCAATAAATCTGAATCTGTCTTGTGGGTTATGGCTCCAAAGAGGAGACCAAAGCTGAGCTAAAATGGGTAAAATACTGCTTCCCAAAATGCTCCACGGAGTTTTAAGTTCTTTTCAATCAAAGTTAGTACAACTTTGTTGCATTACCCCCAAGTGATTAAAAAAAAATTCTATGTATATATATATTTTATCACTTGGGGGTAATCAATAAATCTTTTGTGAATTAGTTTCCTTTCATTTTTTTTCTTTTACATTTTGTGGAATATTTGCAGGACATCGAATTTTGATCCAGACAATCAGATGGTCTTAATTTAAATTAAGTGGCCATATTTGTCTTTATTTATCAGCCCCGTCCAGTTGCAGGGTTTAGGGGAACAGTCCGCTATGCATCTGTCAACGCACACAGGAACAAGGTCAGTATCTGTCCAGCTTTATGTAATCTGTGATACCATCTCATGTGAATCTATCTATCCACATTTTACCTTGCTTGTTATCCTTATTTATTGTTAACACATAGTTTGTGTAATTCTGCAGGAGATGGGACGTCACGATGACCTGTGGTCTCTTTTCTACATGCTGGTGGAGTTTCTGGTCGGTCAGCTGCCATGGAGGAAGATTAAAGACAAAGTAAGCTCAATCACAAATTAAACAAATCTTATTTAGGTAGCTTTACAAGTGAGATCAAAAAAATTTGTGTTTGTTTAATCTTAGGAACATGTGGGGAAACTCAAAGAGACTTATGACCATCGCATGATGCTCAAACATCTGCCAGCAGAGTTTGGTGTGTTTTTGGAACACATTTCCACCCTGGACTACTTCACCAAGCCCGACTACCAGGTGTCTAACAGGGTCTAGCATTGGTTTGATAAAGACTGTAGGTTGTATTTTATTAACAGGTGCTGAGTGAAACTGCATTGTGTTAGCTCAGTAGAAGTCTCTATGTCCCTCCTTAAGGTGGCCATGTTCTGTTGCGCTCTGAAAAATGTCCTGGTAAAAAAGGTTAATTATGTCTCTGTTTTTATACAGCTGCTGATGTCAGTGTTTGACAACAGCATGAAAACTTACAATGTTGTGGAAAATGACCCCTACGACTGGGAGCGTACCACCACAGATGGCAGTCTAACAATCATTGCCAGCGCTACAACACCGCAGCATCACACCCGCCTCACTCCTGCACACATGGGGTATGTTTGCATGCCATAGGAATTATTTAACAAGGGATTTAGTTTGTATTGACTATAACAGCAAATAGAAAAGAAAAGGTGTTTATTTTTCCTGTAACTCCAGCTATGGCTGTGCACCAGCTCCCATTTTGCGACCTCAAACACAACACAGTGCATGCATCTTTTCTTCCTGCAGTATGGCGAATGCTTCTCTGATCCCTGGCGATCTGCTGAGGGAGAACACAGACGAGGTTCTGCAGGACGAGCAGCTCAGTGACGTGGAGAACAACCCTGCTCCTGATCGCATGCCGATCTCACCCCTCCACCCGCATCGCAACCAGGAGGCTGACGTCTGGGAGGAGCTAGATCGTAACCGTAACCGCATTAGAATGGCAGTCTTGAAGGTAGATTGCATAGGAATGAGAAAATCATTTTTACCTGAGAGTTTAACGCTTCTGCTGCTTTAAAAAGGATTTGAGTAGAAACCCATATTAGTTTAGGCAATATATTACAGTAAAATAATTTAATGGTCCCACAGGCAGCAACAGAGGAGGAACATAGCAACAACCATGTAAACCCAGGACAACAGAGCCCTTACGCAGGACCAAGTCTGGGCTCTCCTGTCAAACTGCACTCTGAGGTGGTTGCTTCAGATCGTGATGGCCCTCTCCTGAGAAAGCTTCGCAATATCCACAGCTTTGACCTGGAGAGGAGGCTTGGCCTGGACTCTAAGCCCAGTTCAGAGCGGTTCCTGGATGCCTGGTAAGTCTGTTCAGAACTCAGTCCATAAATGTCAGAATTTTTTGTTTCTAATTAAAAAGTTGATCACATTCATCTGTCTTATTCAGTTCACCAAAGCAACAGCTTGGCAACCAGCACCAGGAGAATGAAGCTGCTGTTATTCCAGTCACTCAGGGTCAAGCTGTAACTGCAGGGGAGCGTCCTGATAGGGTCTGGCACTACGATGAGGAGTTCCTGTCTGGAGGTGGTTCTCATAAACCAGCTTCACCTGGATCTTTGGAGCAGGGAGAGGGAGCAGCCAGTAGTGGGGGCTTTGTGGCCCTAAATTTGAGCTCTGGGAGGCAGGATGTTGACTCAAAGGAGTGGGTAATGGTGGAACGGCCCAGTGGTTCCCCAGGAGCCAAGGCTGCAACCAGCCCTTCAGAAGAGGATGAGGAACCGGAGGAACAGTTTCCTGAATGGGAAAAGGGCAGCCCAAGCCCAAGCTCTGGCAAAGCCAAACAAGAAAGCATGGCTTCCTCCAAGGGGAGTGCAAAAATGGACAAGTTGGAGCTGAGCGTTGCCCCTGTAGGGGCCCTGCCCCCTATTACTCCAACCAGCCCAGCCGAAGCTCTTGCTGAGGGAGTCCTTACTCAGGTAAGCCCTTTTATGTAAAGGCTATCTCATGACATGGCAAACATTATACTGACTGTAGTCAGCATTTTACAAAGTTAAAAAGCTGCACAGAGTCAGAGTTCTAGGTATAGAACTTCAATGCTTATATCATACAACAATCAGAGTTTCACCAGCTGCATCTTGCTGTAGTATGAAGGTAAATGTTAGTGCTTTATGTTTGCTTGCTTCTTCACTTGTATGTATTTGTTAGAATCCAACTTCAGAGCTTTTTATCAGATCACAGAGCTTATAGCTTCTTAAATTTTTTTAACCATGCATAACTATCTAATTTGCAGACATTTATGTTTGTTTTTTCTTTTGCTTAACAAATTTATTTCCAAAGTGTTTTTTGGTTTGCTTGGCTTGTATAGTTTTGCTTCTTTGCGATTCATATTTATCCCAATGGCCCACTGAATCGAGTTCTTCATTTCTGCTAACTCAAGAGTCCAGCTTTGACTGCTTAAGCACTGATCGTCCCGCTTCACTCACTTTTGCAACCAGAACTACTGCCTTCAGTTTGAAAAAAGACACTACTTTCCCCAAAATATCCTACCTTACTTCCTTCTTTAGCCCTAGAGGACTCTTGTGCCACTTTGAAGCAGCTATACGTTGCACTTCCCACCAGAATAACCCATTTTTTATATATCATAGTACCTCCATCCCCATCTTCTCACCCCTTCACCAATCTCACAAGCCCTCCTCTCTCCACCTTCCACTCTTTCCTCCCCCTCTCTTAGTTCCCCATCTCTCCTCCGTCCCTGCCTGAGGAGGTCGTAGTCCGGACATCCAGCCCCATCCCACTGCGCTCTCCCAGCCCTCACACCCTCCTAACCACCTTGTCGGACCCACTTCACCAGCGCCAACTGCCAGGCATGAGGCGCAGCCAGTCGGCCGACCAGCAGCAGCAGCAGCAAGAGCGCCCGTCCTCTTCCTCCTCCTGCCACGCCTCCCTCCCTCTACCAGCAAATCCTGCCTCAGGCGCTCGCTCGCCCAGTCGCAGAAAACTGCCAGCCATCCCTGCTGGTGCTGCCAACACCAAGTTTCCCTCAGTCATACGCATCACCCGTGCCCAGCTTCAGCAGGTGATGAGCCTGTCCCTTAAACACAAAGCTTCATTCATCTTCCTCTTCATCAGTAGTAACACATCCCCTATTTTTGTTCTTTCTTTTAAGTTGCTAGTTTTAGCTTGCTTATTGTGTTGCTGTTAGGCAGCTCTCTCCAGAAACCATGGGGGGCATTGTGAAGGCCAGACAGAGCATGGATCAGATGTGTCCTTGTGTCTGGACATTTGTTCTTGTCATGTGAATAGAGGGGTGTGTGTTTGTCTGATTGTGGCATGTATGTTTGGAATGTGGAGTCATGACTACAGGTTGCATGGTCTCTTTTGTTTCAGATCGTCTTTGTCCTCTCTATCTTTCTCTTCCTCTCTCTCTCCCTGTATTTGTTCCTCACCCTCTCTTCGCTGAAGCCCCCTGCCAAGTTGCGTGAACGTTTCCTGTCCTACTTGCCGGTTTAGTACTCACAGCTTGACTGACACTGCCATAGCACTTGTGTGTTTCGGTCTGATAATGGTAGCTATGGTATTGCATGCTGTTGCTAACCTAATCACCATTTATTACTCCATATTATGAAATTCCTCTCTGTTCACACATCTGCATCTGGCTCTTGCTGCAGATCTACAGCACAACTCGACATGTTGTAGTCTGTCAGCAACAGACCTTTAATAATTCTAATTTTTTGTGTATTTACATATATATTTTTTTACTAATGCCTCTGTGTCTTTATCTTCCCTCCCATTTACTTTTCCCACCCCTCCAGCTGACAGCTCAGCGTCCCTCTGGGCTGTCCTCTCAGTCAGGATCAGACAGTGCTCCACAGTGTCTCCTGCTGGAGAAGTGTGGTGAAGCTGAAGCTGAGGCTCAGCAGATCCAGGAGCACACAGTGGACATCAGCTCCCCCCAGGACCATGTGCCCACCCATCCAGGGACACCAACCGACCCCCTGGCTGAAACACTGGTCAATGGAGAAAGCCACACCAAAGCTCAAAGCCCTGTGCCAAGTCGTGTGTCCTCACCTTGCTCCCCCCGTTTACCGCACTCGCCTCCCCCACGGTCACCATCCTCTCCACGCTCCCCTTGCTCTCCTTGCTCCCCTCGCAGCCCTGTGTTTGCTAATGGTCGACTCTCCCCCACTGTTAACAGCCAAAGGAATCTAAGTAATGGAGCTTTCCCCAAGAGAAAAGACCCTGACAATAATTCTGGCTCCAATGCCTGTACTATGGAGACCCAGATAAAAGAGGAAGAGGATAGAGAAGGGACTAACCAGGCACCAGAACAGACCAAAGGTCCAGCCTCCTCCTCTCCCGCTGCTCTTCGTAAGGACCTTAGCCGCAGGCAGAGTCGCATCCCTGTGTTTGAACCCTCCAGACTGCTGGAGCTCCCACCACCCGGCTCTGCTAAGGAGAAACTCCTGCAGAAAAAAGCCAACCATCAGGGCCAGGTCCCCTCTCCCACTGCCTCACCATCCCTCTCTGACAGGCGTGGCCCCATCGTAGCCTCCCTTGCTCGGGATCCACTGTCCTCCACTTCTGACCGCTCTCAAGATGAGGACTCTCTTATGGGTTCTCGCTCTGATCGGCAGGGAGACGACGCTCCATCTCTCTCCTCCTCCTCCAGCCCCTTGTCCCGCAAGAGCAGGATCCCTCGTCCTGTTCATCCAGCCTCCTCTGCAGAGCAGTTGGCTGCCCAGTTCCTGCCACGTCCACCTCCTGGAAAGCCCCCTTGTCGCCCAACAGTGGAGGGCAGGTAACGTGGATTAGCAGCTTGTGGATAAAGAAAGTGTTTGGGATTTTACCTGCTGTTTTTTCATGCCCTATCTTCCATTTTACATCCACACAGGCTTAGACGTTACCGCATCCGAGCTGGCAGCACCAGCGACTCAGACCTTCTTTCATGCCTTGCTCAGCTGATGCATGGCTCTCGTGGGTCCCCCCTTCATCACCGCTCCTCCAGTCAGCACAGCGGCTTCAGGATGGGCATCTGCAGCCTGACGAGCTCTCCGCACCACCACCGCAGCTCTAGCGCCTCCCCGCGCAGCTCCTCCTCCCTGCAGCGCTCTGTCAGCTCCTCGCCCTCCCGCCACGAGCACCGCGGCAGTATCGGCGGAGGGGGCTGCTTAGGCCGTAGCCGCTCGCCTCCCAGCTTCTCTGGTTCGCCACCTTCCCGCCGCTTCTACCTCCACCATCAGGAGACTAGCTGCAGCCGCCAAGCACGCACAGGCCCGTTCCACCTTTCTAGAGGAAAGGGCTGCAGCCGAGAAGGAAAGTGCTCGAGCAAGCTGAGCAGATAGTCGCTCTCTGGGGTTTGTTGCCATAGCAGAGGAGAGGAAGACTCCTGTAATGATAGGATAGACATCAGTCAGGATAAAAGCACGAGTCTTCCTGGTTAATCAGAGTTATACTTTGTTTCCCTTTTTATGCTGTTAGTCAGAGAGTTATGTCATTTCCCAGTGTTCTCTTCACTACGTGTGTGCGCATAATTTATGCCCCCAGCTTTCTTTTTTTTGCACTAAAGTTGTTTAATAAAGAAAAAAATACTATAAGAAGATTAAATATAACAGAATTACAAGAATGCAAGTTCCTCAATTTCTTATTTGTTAATGACATAATTCAATACTCCTTTATGAAACAGCCGCAGAAAGCATTGTTTATTGTTCACAGACTTAAGGAAAACATGCATCTCAAGGGTAAAGCTCCTTTACTGAAAGGATCCCTTTATAAAAACATACATGAGAAGAATTGAGGCCGTGTTAGGGTCATGATTTACTGTCTAATCACATTTACACTAAAGAAAAACAGTGATTTTCATCATCAGCTAGTTGAGCCATTGATCACATTCAACAATAATTTATCCTGCACCCAAGTTTATATGAGCTTATTTATCTCCAATATTAATGCACTTGAATGAAACTGATGAATTTTCAGTGTAGCCAATGCTAACTTCCTTTAATATTGGCCTGAGCTTGACTCAGTTATCTCCTCTGCTTATGGAGGTTGCAAGCAGGGTATAACAGCTACTTTGTGCTAAATTAAAGTACACTTTATGTACAGTTTTTAATTGAGATATTTATTTCTATGCTTAGCAATGCTTTCGACTCCCACCCCTTGTGTGTGACTGTGGTTGAGTAGTTTTATGTCCCTTATGTCAATGTTTAATGGAAAGGATTACTCAAAGTGGCCCTTGTTACAATCAATCATGTCAAGTACGTGAGGACACACACCTTTTTGTGCCTACTGTGATGCTTAGAGGGAATCTGAATAAAGCAAATCAAGGTTTGGACAGGCATGCTTTTCTTTCCAGCTGCAACTGTTTGAGTAGCAGTAGTAAGCCTAAACAACACGATGTGCATTACAGATGAGTAATGTACAGACACAGATGTTTGTCTCAGCGTGTGCCTTGGCACTTTGGGCAGCTCGAGAATTCACTCTGATGTGTTTGTAATTAAAAATTTTTTTTAATAAAATAGCCAAAACCAGACTTGTGCCAGCAGTTCTAAGACAACCCCTTTCATTAATCTTCATTTCTGTAGATAAGGTAGCAAAACAAGCGTTTTTGTAAATCAAACACAATTTGAGCAACAGTTTACTTGAGGACAGAGTAGCTATTGTTCAAAGAAAGCATTTCCTGTTTCAGCTGTCCTGCATACACACCAGGTCAGTGTTTGAGATAAAACTTTGAACAAATGTGAATTTCAGACCTTAAAAAGCATTTTTTCGGGGGCCGTATGTACATAGATTCTCGCACCAAAACAATTGTTAATGCCTCAGTGTGTTTTGTTTCTCCTGCGCTGAGAGTATCCGAGTATTGTTTCACTTTAAGATTCCTCACTGAAGTTTTCCTCCACAACCTCCTCCTACTCCTCCACTTGTAAGATACTGTAAACTAACTCCAGCTTCCCTCCTTGCATGTTTAACAGAATAGAACAGAATAAAAATATCTGAACCAGCTACTGAGTAAAAAGCTGCATACCACTTGGCATCGCATAGCATTTTTTAACCCAACAGGGACGTCATCACTTGCTGGATGAAAAACTTTAAATTCTTTTTGCATCTTCCCATGTGATGTTAGTTTTCTGCGCTTCCTGCACTGACTTGGGATGATTGTGTTGCTGGGACATGATAAATAGACTATGCTAGTTGTTTTGCGCATCATGTTAGAAGAATAAAAAGAGAAAAGCCTGCAGTGTTTTAAGGTTTTGCATTGTGGGAAAACTACTGAATGGCTAATGGTAGTCTCTTTAAGATGTTGCTGCACTTAAAGACAAAGGAAATAATCACATTGCCAAATATTTTGTTGGATTTTGCAGATGTGGTTCAAGCTGACACGTGTTAAACGTGTATGTGCAAAGAGATCAAGCAGGCACGTTGCTTGGTACATATGAAATGTGCTGTTGTCAGACTCGCGCAGGCTCACAGAGCAGCTATGATGACTCATCCTGAAGGCAGACAGTGTTCAGTCAGTCAGCCGCCTTAATGTCTCTTCTCTGCCCCTCTACACAAAGCGAGGGATGACTGAGCTTTGTCTGTGTTGGAGATCATTCCACTATTAGTCCAAGACAAGCCTTCCTGTCTCTTATATCTTGTGTGAAAATGGCACACGCTGCCATGCCTGTAAGCGCTCGAACTGTTGCCACTGAAATAAGCACTGACAGACTTTTGTGCGTACAAATCTGTGAATGTGTGGACCATTTATTGATTGACTGGTTGAAAATTGGTCAATTTCAAAGTGTGTTATTCAAGGTGTGTTGGTTTGTAGTGTCAGAAGTGTGTGCTAGCGAACAGGGCTGAGCAATTTCTACATCGCCAGCAAATCAATCGACCTTTGAACTCTCCCTCTGGCGACTCAGCCTAAAGATTTCAAGCTATTCTAAGCTGTCAAAGTTCAGAACACTGTTGTGCAGACTTTTAATATATACTTGTAAGATACTCAAAGTAATATTTAAATAAAGACAGTATTGTAAAACCATAACTTATATGCTAACTGGCTTCAGTCAAAGGGAGAAACAGACACTAAAATGTGCTGCTTGTTTTACAAGATAATCAGATTTCTTCATGTTTCTTTCTTATTATCACACATAAATGGTGTGTAGTTGTAGTATTAGTGTTACCTTGCAGGTTAGATTTTCTTTGCCGCTTTTTAAAGGGGCTCGCAGATAGAGATGTGTCATATTTCTAGTAGCTTTTTGGTAGTTATGGTTGCGGATTGCAACAAACCAACAGAACAAACCAAGCTTTTTTTTTCATTTGTTTTTTTTTCTTAATTATGATTTTTTTTTTTTTTCTTTCTAAGTGAGATGAAAACTAATCAAGGCTTCGGTGTCCACTTGTACACATTCTAATGTCATAATATTGAATTTGTTTTTAATAACTTAAGAATACTTCAGAGAAATTATTTATTGTGACATTTGGCCATCCATTATTTTGACTTCAATTGTCAGGATTTTTTAATGGTTGATATTTTTGTGTTGTAATGTATTTCATGGTTTTGAAATGTAACTGTACAGTCTCAAGGGAAGAATGTAACAAGTCAGAGTTTTGCATTGTATATACCTGTAATTATTTATGTTTATCCTATCATTTGTATCATATCAATGCCTTGTACAGTGTTTTTTTTTTCTTTTTGGTTTAAAATTATTTTGTATTTTATTTTTATAAATTGGTTATGAATAAAATACTCATTCCGCATGCAGATGAAATTGTGTCACCGTTTCATGTTTATAATATCAGATTCTATGCAGAGACACATACTGCTCACTTTATTAGGTACACATGTCTAATTGCTTATTAATGAAGAAGCTAATCAGCCAATCACATGACAGTAATTCAAATGACTTCCTGAAGTTCAAACCAGCATTAGAATGAGGAAAATGGGATTTAAGTTACTTTGAATGTGGCATGGTTGTTGCCAGACAGACTGGTCTGAGTATTTCAGAAAGTGCTGATCTACTGGGATTATTATGCACAACCATCTCTATGGTCAGAAGCGACTGGGCAGACTGGTTGGAGATTGTAGAAAGGCACCAGTAACTCAAATAACATCTGATTCCAAACAAGGTATTAAAAAAAAAAATCTTAGAATGTACAACATGTCAAACCTTGAAGCAGATGATTTACAACAGCAGGAGATCACAATGAGTGTCACTCCTGTCAGCTAAGAACAGGAAAAGGAGGCTATAATTCACACTGGCACACAAAACGGAATAATCGAAGATTGGACACATGTGGCATTGTTTGATTAGTCTCCATTTCACCTACCACATTCAGATGGTAGGGTCAGAATTTGGCGTAAACAACATGAAAGCATGGATACATCAGGCTGCTAAGCATCATTGAAATGCTACAGGCTTCCTAAATATTGTTGCTGGGCATGTCCATCCCTTTATTACCGTGGTGTACCCATCTTCTGATGGCTACTTCCAGCAAGAAAATGTAACATGTGATAAAGTTCAAATCATGTGCAGCCTACAAATCTGCAGCAAAGTGTATAGCTATGGTGTTAATATAGAAAGAAATCTCTGATTAAGGTGTTTCTAACACCTTTTTAATCTATGCCATGCAAAATTAAGGTACTTTTAAAGGCAAAAGGGGGACAACCTAGTACTAGCAATGTGTACCTAATTAAGTGGCTAGTGAGAGTATTTAAAAAATAGACATGTACAATCCTACTTCAGGTATATTAAACTAAATCTGTATCAACATATCAAAAGTTCTTTTTGACACTATCAGCATGTTTCAAAATAGATGAGACACTAACAGCTTACCACAGAGTTGCATCATTTTAAAAAAAACAGTCTGGATTTGGAAACTAAGAAGAGCTGCTGTAGTTTCTAAGTATAATAGCAGCATTTTAGAAAGACTGAGCCTCTCAGAAATAAAGGATTTCATTATATGATGTACATAATATAACAGCATTCTGAAAATTCTGATAGTTTTTTGTATAAGAAATAAAGACAAAACACCACTGCATTGCTGTGAAAACTACTGCTGTTGCTCTCTTCAATTTCTAAATGCTTACAGATTGTGGTTAGAAAAAGAGACGATGCAACCATCTGTTGTAAACATGTTCCAGTCACAAGCATTTCTAAACATGTTGCTGGCATCACACTTAAAATACAGATGGGTCATTCTCTAACTATGGCCAAATTTGGACTGGAAAACTTGCAGAAAATCCCACAAATATTTTAATAAACATTTTAATATATTTTATTTCTTTACTGTGTGAGAAAACACTTTTTGGCAGTATATATAGTTAAATAATCTAAATAATTTTTGTTTTTGTTATTTCAGTCCAACATTCAGAGGAAAGTGTCATTGCCATCACACCACAAAAATGTTTTGTGAAACAAATTAACAAAAATAGTCCTTTTTTAAAATTATTTGAGTAAATTTCATACTTAGATCTGCCTGAATGTTTAATTATATTTATTTTAAGCATTTTCTACACAATATTTTTCTATTGTTTAGCTGACAAACACTTTAAAATTTCTTTACTTGAGACTCTCAATCAAATTCTTACATGATACAATCATTGGTTTTTCAATACTGGAAAAGAATTGTGACCATAAATACATAATTTTATATAATAAACATGACTGTGTGTTTTTTTATTTATTCATTTTTTTTAAATTAATTTTGTGTAACAATGTGTGGTGGAAATGACTGTATTTGTTAGAAATAATGTCACACAGAGTATTCATGAGCAATATTTACTTTTATTATCCTTTACACAAAGTAACATAAATTTTGAACATAAAATTGTTATTTCACTTAAAACAATGCACATTTAATCAAATCTGTGCTCTATCTGTGCTTAAAACCTACAAGCAAGTTGTAAAAGTTGGACTTGCTGTTGGAAAGCAAATTCAAACCAAAGATTTTTCTATTTTTAAACTTTCTTGAATTGTACTTGAATTGTACAGCGTGTCCTGTGAATCCAGTTCAGTTTATTGGCTCAATCTGCTTTGATGGCATAATGAGCCAGATAGCAGAATTAAGCAACCCCCACCCCCCAACCCCCCTCGCACCCTAAAATAGTTAAAAATTAAAAAGTTTTTAAAATAAGGGTTTTATGTGTCTTTTGTCCAGAAATGTAGTATTGGATAAAAAATTAAATAAGTTTTACAAGGGATTGAATAATTAAACTCTGGCTCAGGGACAAAGAAAATATAGCAATAACAAGTTAAACAAAACCATATTTTATATAATTTATTTTTATAAATTACTCTTGGTGTCAAGTAATTGTGTGTCTAGTAATTTATATATTTATTTTTCTCATTTATTCCAGGGACGCAAATTGTTCGATAGCTGGAGAATATTTCGACTTTGCAATCTTTTGCACTATTCTCAACTTAGGTTTGAGATGGTATGGTCTAAAAAACTTCCAGGTGGGTTTTTTTTTCCACTCTTTTTTTTTTTTTTTTTAGCTTATTTTTACACAGGGTTATAATATTATAGTGTTCCATCCTAAGCATCGTAAGTAAAATTCAAACGTGCGTATTGTATGTATGTTCTCCATTACACCATTGATAGGCTTCAGTATAATATTTACAGTATTTATTATTACACAATTAATTATTAAAAACAAAGTTAATGTTCCCCGTCACCGTTGCTTCTAAGTTAGAAGAGCACTCCAAACCTTAAAAGCCTCATCTAACCTCTACAGGTACGCGTGGTCAGGAAACTCGCAGTACGCCTGCGCACATGTTGACTCCGCCCCCTTCTTTTCCAGTTCCTCAGCCGCGCGAAGCGCCCTGTTATGGCGGCTCTTTTGGAACCTCTCCTATCACGGAAAGTAGATATTAATACGGTCGTGGACTGGTTGAAAAATGTTGAGGTAGGTTTGAAGAGGTTAATATTGATATGAAAGCGACATCTGCTACAAGCGTGCCCTCGTTTGAGGTGTTGTATGAGATGACATCGTCCGCAACTGATTGTAAACAAAACTTTTAGCTGCCAAGCTAGCAAGTCACGTTCGCACTGGGTTGCATGGACTCTTGATGATGTGTTATGTGGCCAACTTCCGCTAAGACTTAACTGGTAGTAAATGTAGGGCTGCTATTTGATGTTGTTGTTATAAATGCTGTATGAAGCTACCCCCGCTGTTAGCTGTGTTATTGTTTAGCTAGGTCTAAAGCTTGTATTTTGCACTAATATTAAAACTGTTATTTTTAACCATGGGTGAATCGTGGATGAAAACAACACAGACACTTTGAGCTAATTAGATTTTATACCTGATTTAACTATCAGTCTGTTTTCTAACTGTCGTTTCTCATCAACAGGAGGGCAACAAGCAGTCCTTCAGTGAAGCCGGGCTGACAGTACACAAACATGAATTTGTTCCTTTCCTCTTGAATTTTCTAAGAGATCAGAGCAGCCAAGCACTCACCCATGGCCCTACCACACCAGCTAAGACCCCCAGCCGGCCCAGACCTGCACAGATTCAAGGCTTCTCTGATAAGAGGGCTTGCAGATCTGCTGGTGATGGAGTTGGTTCTCGGAGTGCCAGCCGAATACAGCTTTTTTCTCCAGCTACATCAGTGTCACCTGGAAGTGAGTGGAATGCTGCGGGACAGTCCGGCTCCCACTGTCTGAGTGGGATCAGTGCCTTTAGCAGCCCCTCCTTTTCTACAACATGGAGTCCTGCTTCCAGGCAGTTAGGCTCTGAGCGCCGGCACAGCCAGAGAATCAGTCTTGGTGACTACATGGTTTCTCCTCCTGACCCACAGCACAGTCCCGTCTTCCAGGCGCACAAGGGTCGCAAGAAAAGCGGAGGCAGTTCAGCAGGGGGAGGACAAGGGAGACAAGGAGGAGGGCGTGGAGGACATCACAGTGATGAAATTGGGCGCTGGGACACTGGAGGTCGGAGGTCGGTAAAAGGAGGAGGCTATGGCAGAATTAGTGAGCAGATTTCACCTCCATCTGTAAGTCACCTCAACTTAAACAACTTAGAAGACTTCCCTCCTGTTGGGTCATCACCACTTTTGCCTGCGTGAGTCTAAACAAGTCAGATTAGAAAACATTACATGGATTTGTTTACCACTTATCAACTTGGTTGACTGTTAGTTGTTGTTATTCTCCAGGACATCCAAACCATCTAGAAGAATAAACCCAACACCAGTCAGTGCAGAGCGGCCACACTCTAAACCTAAAAACTGCTTCACATCAACCCCATTCAGAAAACCGTCTAGCCCTCCAATGGGAGTACAAGCACTTGAGGGATCGATGATTGTGGGCAGTCCTCTGAGTCTGCAGGAAGAAAGGGAATTACTTAAAAGAGAGAAGTAAGTGCAGACGTGCATTTATTCTTGATATTGAGACACAAAGGTTAAAGTATTAATTGTTTGTCCTTTTAATGCCACATTCCCAGCATTATCGCTGTGATTCTGGTTTCTAGTTATTGCTTCAAGTCTTTAGCTTGACAGTAGCGCTATTTCACAGGCCCCTACACATGCATCAGTCTCTACTGTTTTGGCCTAAGTTATAGTACCGCTTGCTCCAGATTTGAGTATTTTAGATACTGTGTCATCTGAAATTTTGTGTTTGTAGGACAAAGCGTGCTCAGCAGGCCATCTCTCCTCTGCCGTCCCCTTTGGACCCATGCACCCCAACCAAGTCAGAGGTTACGGCTGGATCTAAAGTTACACCGGACCCGCAGACAACCTGTCCCGAACCATCCAAAGTCACATTCTCCTTAGAGCTGGATCTATTGGCAAAACTTTATTGTACCTGCATTTCTGGTAAATGACCACATGGTGGTAACCATGTACTAAGTATTAAGTATGATTGAAATGAGTGTAATTAATTAAAAAAAGTCAAGCATATTCAAGATGATGCCTACAAACAAAAGCCTACAAATAACTACCTTTTAAATGCTTTTCTGTTTAATAGAAAATCTTGTGCCAAATGTTTTCCTGGAGCTCTTCTTTGTGATGCAGCTGCTAACATCTTGGTCTCCTCATGCTCATGACGAAGAGCAGGAAAGTTTGTGCGTAATAAATTCAGGTGTGGCATTATCTCTGTTAGAGTCATAACAAAATATCAGGATCTACAATATCAGTTGAAACTGAGATACTCTTTTACTTACAGATGTTCTAGAAAAATGTTACCTGAGACAAGTGCACAATTGTGTCTACTTTGCAGTGAAGGTTCTGGAGAATCAGTGTCAGTAAGTGATGTTCTTCATTTTTTCTCACTTCTCTCTTACCTGTTAGATATCACCTTACTTGAAGCTATCATCACTACTGTCTCAACACTGATTTTTGACCATGTCTTCTTGACATTTGTCAGGTTGCTTGCTTCTTTGGACAAGTGCACCTTGCGTCTTCTGGCAGAGAATGAACGGGTAGCTTCTTTCTCTCCAGATCTCAGGGATCGCCTGATTCATGCACAAGATAGAAGCACAGCAAAGGTAACACACATACTATACAGTGTAATACTTTATTTTGTTGAATACATTTAAACATCTGTTCATTCTGTTTCTAGTCTGTCTTAAAATGTGTAGACTATTTAAAAATGTTTTATTTCATCCATACCAGCTTTCTCCCTCAGTGTCTACTTTCATCCACTCAGTCCCATTCCAGCCTGCCACTGACAACCGATCCAACTTCAGCAGTGACAAGGCCTTCCACACCTTTAAAAAACAAAGGTACATCTAATCATGATTTTTTTTTAAAGCAGCACCCTTTGCCAACATACCTTTTAATAGTTATTGATTTATATGGAAAAAACTTCAACATTATGATTAATGATTAAGTAAATTTGTTGGTCATATCATTGGTTGTGAATTTGTTGTTCAAAATAAACTAAATTCACTTATTTTGCATCTATAGAGATATATTTTATGAAGTGTTGCGAGAATGGGAGGACCTTCACAAAGACCCTGGGTGGAATTTTGATGCTGCTCTTGGAGGTAGAGTCAGGTAGGTCCAGTTAATTATTTGCATCTTAATTTTCTCCCCATAAATCAGATTTAAATAAGCACTGAAAAGCACTTCCTATTTAATAGAAGATCTAATTTCTGTCCTCTCTTTTAGAGGAATGATGAATCAACTCACCTCTGCAAGAAATCATTCCCATTTTGCCCGTCTGTTCTTGAAGCAGCTTGTTCAGGTAAGCTGCCACCTGATTAACACTTGAACTGTAGATTCAGACAAACATTTAAAAACTTTTCCTTATAATTTACCTCTGCAGCTTCTTGACTTTTTCTTCTCCACTGCATTAAACAAACATGACATAGATTTAAACAATAAGTTCCCTCCTCAGATGTGTAAAGGCCCCCGTGTGAACAGCTCTCCCGGAGATACTCCTGATGCTGACCTGCTGGGCATGCTGGGAGCTGATAGCCTGGGCCGTCTGAAGCGCCTTGAAGAACGTCTCATTCAGCCTCGTGGAGTTGTTGGCCCCTGCCCTCCTCCATCCTTTCCTGGTCACCAAGAATTTTTCAGGGACTTCATACATGCAGCTAGCTGGTGAAACAGTAGATTTGACACAAATATCCCACATCAAGTATTTTCCAGTATTTTTTATCATTTAACATATCTTGTATGTGTACCAGCTGCCAGTTGAACCAGCACCTCCAGGACAGCTTGTGTCAGCAGCTACTCCAGCTTGATGAGGTGTCCATACTGAGCCCTGCTTCCATTGGAGAGGCAGAGCTGGAGGAAGATGGAGACATGGAGCAGCAGGTATGATATCCATGTACCTACTTTACAACTATTTATTTATTTTTTAACAAAGATAATCTACAAAATTTCAAACCACAAACAAACTCAACGCAGAGAAGATTGATTAATTTGCTGTTTATAATTTATCAGGATGAGAAGCAGAGGTTCTCATCAGTGCTGCTCCTAGCTCGTCTTCTGGCTAAGTTCCTGGGATTTATTTCCTTTCTGCCATACCAAACATCTGAGAGACCGTCCAGAGAAATACAAGAGACATCTGTAACCCTGCGCAGTAAGGTGCGACAGAAAGGACAACTGCACACCAATTATTCTGGCCTATTTTAAATAAAAGAGGAGGAGGGTTGTCCCCTCAATATATATTTTTTTGCTTTTCACTCTAATGTATCATCTGCCTCTTTCTTTTTTTTAACTTTTCTCCCAGTCATTGTTTTCTTGGTCTCCCACAGAGCGTACCTGTGCTGGATGTTTGTGCTGTGTTGAGTAATAGTATAAGGAGGAGGCGCACCATCCTGACTGTGCCCTGGCTTGTGGAGTTCCTCTCCATGTTGGACTTTATCGGTCCTTTGCTGCTCTGCTACAAGACAGTATTGGGTACACTGCTTCTCCTATACAGGTTTGGACAAACCAACAATCTAAATGATGTTACACATTCTACCTAAAGTAACCAACCTGTAAACATTTTAAATAACAAGATTATTTCTATTATAGATACTTTTAGAAATATTATATAGACTTTGTTTACTTGTAGGAGAATGCTGCTGAATCGATGTGAGGAAATGTGCTATTTGAACACGCTTCTGCTGGTGTCTGTCTTAGGATGGCTCTTCCAGGTGAGACATTGTTTATATATAAACCCACAGGGGGGAATTTTTGTGTTGCCTGATAAAAATATAAGTTTTTTCTTGTTGTGTTTTATCTCAAATAGATTCCTGTGATTCCTGAAGACATTTTCTTCACCAATGAGTTTACAGTGGTGGCGGTGCTGGAAGACAGTGACTTAAACATTGCAGGACTTGTAAGAAAATACGCTATTTTGTAAGTTGCTACCCCAAAAAAAGGGATAGCGGATATTTCATTGAGGTTTTTTTTTCTTTTTCTTTTTTTCCCCTGTTAATCTTTAGGACTGCATTCCTCTGGTTGATCAGCAAATTCTTTATACATGTTGTCCATTTCTAGGTGAGTAGAAAGATGTAAATGTTCTATGTGTAAAGACTTAAGAAAAATATTTAAATGTCAGGTTTTTTTGTTATTTGAGCTCGTATTCAGGTGTTGGCGAGCCAAGATAACATTAGATTTTCATATGTTCACCACACACTACCCCACTGACAGTAACTAGCAGTGGATCAATGCTCTTCTTTGTTTCTATCCATTCAGGTGAGTTTCGTAAGCTTCTAGCTGCCTTTGTGTCTGGCAGCACAGCCAAGAGTGGAGGTATTATCCGCAAGATTACTCCCACATCTGCTGAGCTCAAGGACGTGCCAACTGCTAACAGATCACAGCAGAAACTACAGGTGAATCAACAAGAGACTTGGTACATATACAGCTAAAATGACATTGATTTACTTGTGTGTGAGGATCATAACCAGTTGCTTAAATGTGACAGGTGGATCTGGAGCAAGCCTTCTTTCACAATCAGCCTCCTTCGCTGCGTCGTACAGTGGAGTTTGTGGCTGAGCGGGTTGGATCTAATGCTGTCAAGCATATGAAGTTAGTAACATGGAGAGCTGAGGGTTGGCTGGGTCTGATAACTACACATCAGCAGTGATGGATTCACAGATTTTAAAGTCACTGAATTTTAAATTAAGTGAAACTTAGAATTCTTCTTTACTTTAAATTGTCCTTCATCAAATTCTTTAAAAACTGAAAAGGACTTTTACAATAGTGGTTAATCATCCTGTAACGCTGGTTGGTTGCTTAGCTAAGAGGTTGGATTTACAGGCACTGAAGCAATTGCTGGTGTATTTACCTTTGTGTCTAACTACTTTGTTTACATGTATACTATCTGTGTGGGAACCTTCAACAGAGCTACATTAGTGAGTGAGTTGGTGGAGAGAGGTGAGAAGATGCTGAGAGATGGACTAGGGTCGCCAAACTCAAATCTCTCAAAACTGAATGACTCCATCTGTGCTCAACTGTGTGACGCTGGCTTGGACGCTTTGGCAAGAGCCACCAGGTACCACAACTTTTTACAAGTATTATGCTTTTAAGTCCATGGACATAATGAGATTTGGTACTTAAATTTTCTGTTGTGATAATTTTACTCCTGTTTGACAGTCCGTGTGGTAATCTGTGTGTTGTAGATTTTGTAATTTGAAGAGCCCTGAAGCCATACGAATACTGCTCCCTGAAGAGACCTCCTCCACGGTAATTTCATTTAACTAAAGGCCTCAATGTTTCATCAAAACATTGCAGAGTAAATGAAGCAAAAAGCACAGGAAAAGTATCTGTTTTCAGCATGGAAGAGTAAACCTTTGAAGTTATTTTGTTTTATGTTAATGACCTGTAACTCTGATTTCCTTCTCAGGTCATGACCACATCTGAAAACATTACTAAACGACTTGCAGCAGAAAAGGCCTGCAGCTGGCTCTCTGCAAACATTACAGGTAGATAAATAAAGATACACATCTCAGTCTGAGCTGTACATTTCTATCAAGTGTGAACTGTTTTTTGATACCACTTTGTATGTTGAATGAAACTTTTTTAGATGCTTTTCCAAGCATTAAGAGGTAATACTTTTTTTTTTTTTCACAAGTTCACAAGTTAAAGCAAGGCTTACTGGAAATATAGTGATGAAAGAAGTATGACAAGCAGCTATACAACTTTTGCCCTTCAACTTTTATTTCTTTTTAAAGGTAACATGAGGTCAGGGATATCTGTAGCCTGCTGAATGAATGTAACAGAACAAAACTCAGGACAAGATTGTCCTCAGGATATCAATCCAAGACACTAAAATATGTAAAAACAGTGTTGCTTTTTTATCTGTTAAAGCAGAGGTCTCCAACCCTGGTCTCCAAGGCCCATTATCCTGCAGGTCTTAGATGTCTCCCTGCTGCAACACACCTGATTCTTTTTTTAACTGATCTCTGACAAGCTTTGCACAAGTCTGTTAATGAGCTATTATTTGAATTAAAGGACTGAACCTTGACACTGTTTGAACTGTTGGATTCTGAGGACATGCATCTTAAATTTGACTTTGTTCTCATTGTGAAGCGCTTGTGAGACGAGAGTGGAAGAGCAGATATGATCGTGTGATAAAGGCTCTCGGCAGCCCAGGAGCTCCAGACTCTGGCGAGGTGGACAGGGCTGTTGTTGAGCTGGCCACTCAGAAACAGACGACTACTCCCAAGAAAGGAATTGAAAGAGCGATGTCCTGTCCTCCGCACTGTGACCACAGTGCATCACTGCCCTCAGACGTCCTCATTGAGATCAAGGTACGCTCGCTCCTCCGCTGCTATAATAAACATGCTAGGGGTTAATATATTAAACTTAGCAATGCAGAACTGGGCCATTTAGTTAATACTTAAACTTCCTTATTAAGACAGCTAAGTGTTGTATCATCTCTTTCTTTGATACAAATTTTAAGAAGGAGTACAAGGATCCAAGCAGCCCTCTAAAGTACTAATGCCTGATTTCTGTCTGAACATCTTGAATTTCATCATTAATGTAGGAGTTGCTGAGCATCGCTGTTGGACCCAGAACTGATGACAAGCTGCCGACTGGCTCTCAGCTGAAAACACTGCTGCACAGAATAGGAGGCACACTGGCTTGCAGAAAGGTGCACAAGTCTAACAAAAGAACACCTTTGCAGGATTTATTGATTTTTGCACTCATGGATTACACTTTCTTTTTTGGGTTTTTCTCTCTTGGTGTTTAGTTCTTGACATTGGTGTCAGAGCAGATGCTTTTAAACTGCACTGTGCTACTGGCCTGCAAACTGGGTAAGAGGCTGTTTGTTTTGTTAAGCTTTTTAGTACGATATGCCAAATGTATATACACTTTATATCTATTACCTGTTATGTAAAAGTTTATTTACTGTTAAGTATAAAATGTGATTCAGGGACCTGATACTCAGTTGTCTGTCTAGTGTCTGGAGAGCTGCCAGTGATGTCTGTGTCAGGGTGCATCGGACATAGCGAGATTGTTGTGGATCCTGGTTCAGGGTCAGAGCCTCCTGTTCCAAGTCTGCTGGAGCAGCTTGTTGAGCTGTGGGAAACACAATACTGTTCCCCCACCCCTCTGCATCAGCTCTTCGCCCCTCTCACCATCACTGCTGTGCTGAAGGCCAACAACGCAGCAGTATGTAAAGCACTATTCTTCTAATACAGATGTATTAATAATGCTGCTGTGTGCAAGAGGTATGCATAGTGCATATATTTGTTACATTCATTTTAATTATATGTTTGTTTCTCTATGATCAGAAAACCCAGCTTGTCTCAGCAGCATAGAGCAACCAGCTCCTTTACGCCATCATCAATACAGCATCTTTATTTCTCCTGTTCTCCAGTGCCTTGTAATTACTTTTTCATAGGTTTTCACGTGAAAGCTTTTGTCTATATACCTCCTTCTTAAATGGTCAAATGTGAAGATCCGGACATCCAGCGGTTCAGACTGCAATCTGTTGCAACCCCGTCCACAATCTAGTCCCAAACTACAGTGACTAATGAAAATGAAAAAGCATGCTAATTAGCCATATTTTATTAGTCTCTGATTTACCATAGAAATGGAGAAGCAAGGCAGACAACCTAAAGAGTTTTTGAGTTTGTATTCTGAAGGAATATGGTGGTGAAACACTACAACTTTATTTAGCTTATATAAATAATTTGATGACATAATTACCAGATTTTATTTACACTATTTGAATTATGATCATTTTGTATATTAATGATTTAGTTGTATTATTTACTTCTAAATCCAGACTTAAAACATGGGATATTAAAAGAAGATAGAAATAGGAGTACTAATATCCCAGTGAGACGTTCCAGCATGTTTAATTATTTCTAAATTATTTTTTTTTAGGTTCATATTTATTTGGAAGTTATTTGACAGCCTTTTGTAAGAAATGTTTCTGCCTTTCTTTCTCTTTTTTAGATGATGAACTACCTATTTCTGATTCGAAAGCTGGTTGACAAAGGAATAATGAGTGAGGAAACCGTCATTTCTCATTGGAAGAAACTAACAGACCTGGCCATGCCAGCGGTGAGTTCACTCCTTTATTGTCAGCATGTTTTTCTCCATTGGTGCTTTGAAATATCTGCATTTTGTGACTCATGTTATCCGCTAATTTGTGTGTGAATTCAGGAGCTGATAGAGGATTTTAAGCTGCAGTCACAGAGTATGAAGCTACCTCTGTCTGAGATGCAGAAGTGCACGGACATGCTGCAGATCTCACATCAGACAGTAGAGGGAGCAACATGACAACAATAATACTCTTTTTCACCATCAACCACATTATTATGTCACATCTGTTTCTGTTTTCTTCAAGAGGGACAGTTTTTGGGGACATGCCTGATTTTTTTTATTTATTTTTTATCTGCTAACAATAGCAGATAAGAACAGACATAAAAATAGGCTCAGCATGACGATAGGTGTTGTCATCCCTGGAATTAAGTTAATTTGGTATTACCAGAAAAAGTACAACCTTTGACACCACCTTAGACTTTTTGTGCAAAACATTTCATTTTCTGCGCCTTTGTTAAGTAACAGTAGAAAAACAGTTTTTTTCATGTTTCAACTTTTGACTCATAACGAGTGTTAGCATGTTTTCATGGGTGCATGACTGCATTTGTGATTGATTTCTGTTCATGTTGAACGGTGCCCATATTCCCTACTGCTTTTAAATTGTGACATTTTTATGCTACTATTAAATTAGATTTATAAATAATAAAGATGTATTCACGTGTGCTTGTTTGTCATGCTTATAGTAGCAACAGAAGCTCATAATGGAGGATTTTCTCATTTTTAATGGGGCGGCTTCACACTTAAAACAGTTTGGAAATTCAAATACCAACAGACATGGAGAAAAGATTTAAATGTGGCTTAAAGGGAGGAGTGTGCAGCAGCATCTCCTCCCTCCCCTGACTCCAGCAGGAAGTTTGAGTCCTTTGTAGTGGTTGAGTTTTGGAGCGACGCGGCGGGCGGTTGGAACTCCGGCTGATGATGGCTTGAGCTGCGGATGTCCGAGCAGTATCGCCCCCACTTTGTCGAAGTAATTTGCAACCAGGTGCATTATGCTCACAGGAAAAGTGTTACTTTATACCAGTTCGGACTCGGTGAACTCCTGAATTGGGTGTTAAACTATTACGAGGCAGCATGGCAAACGTTAAAGTTGCCATTCGGGTCCGTCCTCTCAGCGCAAGGTAAGTCGCTGTTAGCTAATTTATGCTAATGTAATATACTTTATATATAATGACGTTGTGTAAACTGCTCCCTCCAACTCTCACTATATAGCTTAATGTAGTTAATGCTGTCAGTCATTGGATTTTGGTTGCTGTTAGTAAACATGCTTCCTGTGTTGCTTTTTGTATCATACAAATTT
>JBAMHW010000022.1:18616045-18632715 GCA_037177495.1 Rhadinocentrus ornatus | reverse complement strand
TTACGAGGTCATTTTAATGAACAATCGCTGAGCTAGCTAAACAGCATGCTATCAAAATTTAAAGTGTTACGCATGGTGGATAATGACAACTGTCAGTCGTGTCTGTCTAAGCATGTACTCTGATGACTCCAAGAAAAGCTTGGCGAGATTTTGGTTAAATGCAGCCACACAATTCAGTTAATGAGGTCTATTATTAGAAAGTCATTAAGATTTACTCAAGATGAATTAGCTTCTTCTCTGTATGTCAGGGTCTTTGTAACAGTCTCACTCTTAGAAAGGGCTAAGAGAAGCCCTTGACACCTAAAATTAATGATTCTGTTGGTTCTATTGTGCTGCAAGAGGCATTTTGCTGGCATTGTTTAGTCTAGTTGTGTCTCCCTCGAGTGGAGTGGTACAAATTTGTCCTTTTTGTCCAGTGGTGGGACCTTTCTGTCCTCTTGGGAGTGACATCTACCAGGAGAACTGTCCCTTCCATCCATCCAAAGGGAGTTACTGGATGGTTTGATGAGTGGCAAAGGGAAATTAAATTATTTGCTGTAGCTTTTGCAACCTTTCAGTTTGATTCAGTTCAGGATCCAGCGATCAATGATATGAGATGATATGACACACTGATTTAATACAGTCACTTTATTCATATCAAATCACACAAAAAGCTACTAAGAATTCAGAATGAGACGTTTGCATGAAAATCTGTTCTTTTAACAAAAATCGGCTGTTTCGCATTGCATTTGAGCTTTAAAATTTTCAGAGATTGTAAAAGAAAACTAAAATAACACATCTGTACGCATTAAAACAGGATGTAGTGTAAATCTTGCGCCTATTTGGAGTCTAAAACAAGATGAACTTTGTTGTGATAAACAAGGTAGCAAAGCTTGACTTCACAATAGTTACAGATCTTTGGATATTAATGTTTTAAAATAAGAACTGGTTGAACAAAGCAGATGTAAGCTATTCTACATGTTGCATAAACATGTTTTACAAATGATTACTATGTCACTCACCAATGCTGTTGTATTGAAGTACACATTTCCATTAAATGTAAATAATTAGATGGGTCTGGAAAGTTTGGGTTATTTCTTATGGTGTTAGGCATTCTCGTTAAGTAAGTTTTAAGAGGTTCCTTTCATAATACTTAACATGCCAATACTTGATTCACGTTTGCCTCTGTTTTTTGTTTAGACAGAGATATATATGGTAAAAGGTTTCACCTTATTTTACAAAGCTGTTAAAACATGCTGAAGTAGCAAACACAGGGAGGTTGTTGAGTTGCTTTGCTTCACTGAATCCACCATTTACATTATCAGGCAAATTTCTACAACATGTTGAATAACAGGTTTTAGGGTATCAAAGTATTATGCACAAATATATGCACTCTGTAGTAATGCATTAAGTGTTTTTCAGGTGGTGCAGGGTTGCTTAAACTATAGACCACTAAAATACCATAACAAAGCAGTATTCAGGCTACCAAAGGCTGGACAATGATTCTTTCAACTGGTCTTCCTTGTATTTTGCATAACAAAAGAATTTCTCATATTTATTGTTCACTGTCATGCAAATCCACCTCTTCTGATGTAATGTAAGATTTTGATGTCCTTTCCACTATTCTTTTCTACTCTTTAACTGAAGGATGTATATCCTTCCTTCATGTATTGGAAGAGAGTCCCGCTGTGTTACAGAGATAACATTAACACCTGCTTGGCCAGCTGCATTCCTCATTCAGCTGGGCATACAAGTGTGTTGCCCTTTGTTTTAGTTGACCAATAGGATTCAGCAGGCGCCCCTGAGAATGCGGGCAGCATCTCAAATGTGCAAGAAAAATGTCAACCCAACTGTAAAATTTCTAGTTTGTATCAAAGCACATTTTAATGACTTCACTGTTTTTCACCCCAAAACCTCCTCTCCTTCATGCTGGTTAGAACTCAGTGTTGAATGTTGGTGGTTTTGGGTTGGGCCGCTGCTGGGGCTGGCAAAATGAGTTCCACGTGGTGAAGCATAGGGAGAGCTGAAGAGGACAACAGCCTCCCTCTTGTGCCCCTAACCCACCCCAGAGATGTAGCTTTTACCATTATTATCACTCATGGAGATAAAAAATCTCCCAGCTTCACGTTGTGATTGCCTCCGGTTTCCCATGTGTTGCATCAGATGTGCTTGGTCCAGCTGCTGAAGTGCACTCAGCTGAGTTGACCTTGTTTTACAAATTGTGAGGAGACATACTGGCTCTGATTACGCATACACAACATTTGTGCGCTCTCTCCACTCTGTGGAAACAGCTCAAGCTGTCTCACTAGAGAAAGTCGCCGGAGAGCATGAGAGTCTGTTTTCATTTGAATTTGAAACTGGTCAGTGGTACTGTTGTGAGGCAATTTCATGGATCAGGCACACACACAGACAAAGATTCATTGTGTTAATTGTCATGTGATGGCCTCAAGTCAAGGGGAAGTAGCCTAAATTTATCTGGACACCCTCTAAATTATATCAGCTGCTGCAAAAGAGGATTTTTAAACCAATTAGAAAGAGCGTGGCAGGTGATAATACAGTATCTGAATCTAAAATGAAAGTTTGGCTATAGCTCTGTCCAGTTTGTGTTCGGAGTGAGAGATACTGATCAATACTGATGCCGTTTCTTAGATCGGTTTCTCTCTCGTGGAAGCATGTGTTAATGTTTTCTCCAATTTGGGTCGCTCTTTTCATCAGAGATCATCACATTCACTTACTTTTGAAGCAAAACCAATTGTTTTTTCTTTATCTGTTCTTGCTCACAGGGAGAGCACTGATGGAGGAAGGCTAGCAGTTCAGGTGGAGGATAAATTTGTGAAGATCCAAAATGTGAAGGTAAGTATTCCCCATAAAAGCCAAACAGACATTTTGTCATCTAAATTTGTGCTTTATTTGTTTGTAGGACCAAATAAATTAGGAGTAGCACATAGTCGGTATCTATCACAGCAACAGGATGTTTACAGCCTGGGATCAGCCTTTTCCTGCTTGATGTCACTGTTGTTTATTATATGTGTTGAGCACATGCAGACACATGGATTCCGAGACCCTTCCTGTCAAGCACATGTAGTCAACACTCTGCAAACCAAATTAAACAACAGCACACTACAGCCACTTCAGACACCCCTGAAACATCTACTGAAATAAACATGAAAAGAGTCTGTGATGATGTTTTATACTGTATGTGGATATTTGATGTTTTAGTTTTTACAGGTTTTAATTAGGTTTGTGAGACATTTGGAAGTAATTATAAGAGCTTCATGGTCTTGTAAGGCGAAACTGTCATTGCATTACCAACGTGCTGTGTCAGATTGCTGAGCAGACTTGCTTGATTGGTTGAGCTGCATTTCATGCAGACAGTCTTGCTCTGCGTGGAAAATGCCACTATGTTTTGCATTTTGTATCAAAGGTTATATATTGAAAAATATCCATAGGTTAACAAATGACATGAATATCAATAGGATAAAAGATATTTCAGCAATAAACTAGTCCCATGTTTATTTAGTACTTAAAGTATCAGATTGTTCCTAAAGACTATCCCATTTTTTACATTTATTTTTAAATGCCGATCTCTGTAGGAGCAGGAGAGAGGAGTAGAAAATATGCTGCAGCTCTCATGGCTTCCCTCTGCCATGGAAAATGATCAAAACTCCAAGGCTCTTGTGGGTCCCATGGGAATAATTATTTATGGAAAGTGGGACAGTTTGAGAGAATTTGAGACAGAAACAATAAAGCACAGATTACAGTACGTTTCATTAAATATTTCATGTAGGTCACAAAGTGTGAGAGGTTCAAGATATGAAAACCTGCTGCTTTTAAGTAGTGCAAAACCAAGAAGGCTAGAGGGTAATGTTTTACAACTATAGTCAGTTTTACATAACTTCAGTGGTTGGAGTTTTGTGCCATACGCTGCCTGTTGGCTGGTGTTGGTTTTGGCTCATTCCCCAAGCTACACGGTCATTGTTGAATTCTCTACAAGTGCAGAGGGGTTAAGTAGACATGTTTTCAGGCCAATTGCTGTGAGCAAAACTGATATCTTGAGCTTAGTGCTGCCTTGTGTTTTAGTCAGTGTAAGATAATTTGAATACATGATAAGCTACAGGACTACAACCTTCTGTTTGGCATTATTTAATTTTCTACTGAAGTGATTCTTGCTGGCTGGGATTGTTTTATGCTACTAAATATGAGTAGGAGACTCCTAATGGAGCCCCATCATTTTAAAAGAAATATAGCTTCATTATACAGGGGTCATTTAGACTCAGACATTCTTTTATAACAACCCTATGATGTTTACCTTTAGAAAGCCAAGCTTTAAAGAATTAAAAAGACATATTGTGCTCAGAATAAGGTATTTCAACACTCATGCATGTATTTCTCAGTGGCCATACACTGGCACAGACTTTAAATTATAGCAATATATTATTTATATGCATGAAGTCTGTTAGCATGGGGTATATCTAACAAGGCGCTCATAACAAAAAGATCCCAGAATAAACACTGAGGTAGGTTGCATGCAATTATTTAAAATAAATACTTATTATAAATAAATACTAAATGTATTGCATTGCTTTTCTGAGTTCATGATTTGCTCTCAGTAAGCTGAAAGGTGGTAAGAGTCAATGCAATGAGGCAACTAAAGGACTGGAGGAGGAGTAAGTGCATTTCAGCTAATGAATGGAAACAGCTTGCTTGCAGTTCCACTCTGTTATAGTCCCATAAACAAAAGGTGTAGTGCTAGCTTTTAAAAAAAAATGCCTCTTACTTCTTATTTTCTCACTTTATTTGCTATTAAATGCATGTCCCACATAAAGTCTGCATAACTATGCGGTGATGTACTGTATTTGCACTTTAAAATCAAAGTGTAAAATAAAGATTGTTTACTTACTTGTGTTTGCTTAATTAGGTCATTGCATAATTTGTCAGTGTGTGGTGGTAAGCATTAATTACACGGGTGCAAATTCGAAGTAAAAATGCTTTGTCTAACACTTTTGTTTCCTCCTCAAAGCTGGATGGCCGCACAGAGGGAGCTGTAGATTCCAGGGAGAAGGTCATGGAGTTTTGTTTTGACTACTGTTACTGGTCAGTAGACCCTGCGGACCCTCACTACGCCTCACAGGAGGAGGTAATGGCCTAACTCCTATCTTTGTTTACAAGAACTACAATCTCCACTCACCGACCTCAACATGGATTAATTGTAAACTGTTCACATTCTTTCGTGGTTCTCTCTTTCTGATTGTATTTCTGAACAATTCATCTAACCATTCCAAATAAGAAAAATAAGAGAGATCTGTAGATGATTTATCTTTTGTAATGAACAAATAAATAATGCATTACTGGGTATTTGGTTGGAATAAAAAGTCTTTTTTTCTTGGTTTTATATCATGTTGCATGACAATGTACGTGCTGATCCAAGCTTTAGGCAAACACACACAGGGTCCTAAAGTAGAGCCCAGAAGGGGAATAAACATCTCTGTGGTCATATCAGAGTGGTGTGTGTTGTGTTGTATGTTTTACACAGATGGTCACTCAGGGGATATGATATCAGCTCCATCTCTTATTCAAAGTCTATTTGCCTCAGAAATAGCATAGCTAGAGTCAGCTTGCTTTTCATGTTCTGGCTGTGATTGGGCAATTAGATATCTTTGAATTGTTTTGATTGGAGGGTCTTTCTGGAAGCTGAGATTAGGTCCTGATGAAGAGGACGCAGGGTCTAATTCTTTTACAGAACATTTTTCCAAAAGCCATGCTGTCTTGTTTTTAGGTTGTCTTTGTTTATCACTAAAGCAAAGCAATGAAAAAACCCTTGCCTTTTCCAGTCTTTGTTCGTAGGTTTACTCTTCTACCACGCCCTCTCTGCCTGTCTCTTAACTTGTTAGAGCTGTCTTTGTATATGTTTGAGAAAGACAAGGCTGTGATATCGGCCCACATTATGCACAGAGCAGCAGACATCTCAACACTTCTTCCCTTGTGCCTGTTTTTCCCCTCTTTCTGGCTCTGACTCTGACTGCCTCTGTCCTCAGCAGAATTGTGACCACTCACAGTGGTCTGGTAGCCATAAGACATTCCTCTGATGACCCAGGGTGGGCGATGGGGCACCATTGGAGGACAGAGCTGCTGGACTAAAATCTGACCTCTTTTCCTGCCATAATCCAAAGAATTGTCTCTTTAACAAAAAGTTTTATATACCATCACATCACTACATTGGTGCTAATCAGAATTTATAATTGTAAAACATTTGAATTGAGAATTTCTTTGTTTATTGATGAATCTAAAGACGCAGTAACATGTAGAAAGGAGAAAAGTCTTTCTATTAGTTAAAGGGGAGGTAACTAGATTTTAATAAAACACACTGGTGTGTTTACTTTATTTATATATTATTTCAAGAGTCATCTTAATAATTTTACCAGACAAATGGCTTTTCGAACAGTTAAGAGGCGGTTTGAGTTGGAAGTTGAGATGGCAGATTAGTTCTTCACCACCATTATTGCAACAATATTGTGTTTTGTTGCCTCATTTCACTGTACCTGATTACGCTACAGTTACTCTATAGACCTTGTTCCCCTCAGATATCAAACCACATTAATGTTTAATGCATTTTCCAGCCTAATTAGTTTCACGCTATTTTTGCCAGTAGAAACTTTTCCCAAGGTTTCTATTTCCAGAATATATTTTTGTGTGCCATGCTTTTTTCAGAGCAGGAAAAAATACTTTGTCTTGCACTGTATCCCCCTGGAACTGAGACGATCTGAACCTGTGGGGGAATGAGATAATATATGAAACTGGATCTTAACTCCTGCTTTTCCAGCCTAGCAGTATCTCACCACACCCAGACAGTGTCTACTTACCATGTCCATGCATCACTGACAGCTTACAGCAGATACTTGTGGGGGTTTCCATTTTTGGTGATAGCAGAGAGGGAAGAAAAAAACCATTTTGGATCCTTAGTCGATTTTTGCTAATGCAGACATGGCTGTGTTATTGCCACCGAAGGCTCTTCACTTGTAAAAAGGAGGGCCATTCAGCTTTGATGATGTGTCTTTGGGTCTGATGAGTTTTAGAAAGAAGTAGAGGGGAAAAGAGCGGTGCTGTGCCAGGTGAAAAAAGATTGAGCTTTGGAGGAGATTCATAATCTGTAATGGAAACCAGCTGTTGAGTTACTGCAGTAAAGCAGTTTTGAGTGTTTATCTAAATGTTGCCTTTCTTTTGGGCTGACATATCAGGCTAATTTATATCTATGCCACAATTTGGCAACGCCAAGCCTAAGCTTGTTTATTGCATCTAACATGGGGAAGGAAAGTGGAATTGAAGTAGCTGATTACAGTAGAGACAGAATGGCAAGAGAAAATGATTTGGGATGAGGAGAGAGTGAGAATGTGGATTCTATGAGTGGAGGAGGAGGGGGTCCAGTGTGCCTCTGCAGCCCCCAGCTCTCGCTTGCCAAAGTCACAGTTGCCTCACTAAGTAATTTTTCACAGTTAAATTTCAGTGCAAAGACGTCACCGCTGAGCATTCAGCTCGAAACACAAAGTGTTTTTTTTCATGACCAAATGAAGTCAGCTCGTTGAGGTTTTTCTCTCTCTTCCTTCTCTGTGACTCGATACAGTCACAGAGAGATTTAATTGTTTGCAGTGTTTCTAGGTCTGTGTGTCAGTGGTGCTTCAGAGCGGGGAAGAATAGTTCCTCTGTGTGTGAGGGTAATCCTCTATGCACATGTGAGCATTTAGTCCCCTCAACACATGGCTGGAGCAACAGCCAAAAGTCCATTTCAGCCTGCTTGGAGTGAGTTAACTACAAACAGGACACCAAATAAACCACAGGCTGCCAACAAAGGAATATGAGGTCTTTGCCAAATGGATACGAGACCAGGATATGTGATATATGTGGAGACTTATATGCTTGGTATCAGTGAATGCAACCGATTAAATTGACAGTTTAAGACGGACTGAAAGTGGATAGAAAGAAACATATAAAAAAATGGTTGCTATAGTTCAACATTTGAAACTTGGCATCTGTAGATGGATCAGATGTGTGGAATTAGATTTAACTGTACTACTTATGTATTCTAGAAAAATACATGTACAAAACTAAAATTCATTTAACTTGTTTTTCAACCAAAAGACAGTGACTGCTTCCTGACCACGTCACTGTAAATACATTTATACAAAAAGACATCCTGTAAAAAAACTATAGTATAAAGCCACTGTCAACAGATTTTTGTTTGGACAGGGGGAGAGTTACAGCTTGGTTGTTACCTATGACTTAATGCTTCACTGTCAGATTATTTTCAGAGATTTGGTATCAATGCTAATGGCAAGATGTTTATTTTGTTTTAGATCTCTCTTTTTACAACTCTGGACCAGTCAGCAGATGCGTATTGGCTTTTGCTTCACATTTGGAATCAGCTGTATATCCTGAAACCAACCGTTATCCAAGGGAGCATGATTGGCAAAATTTTTTCTTGTAGGTTTTTATATATTTTCTCATATGTGCTTGTATTTAAAACGTCTGGCACAGAATGTAAAAGTGACATAAAGGAGTGTAACAACAATGGTTGACTCTATGTCTGTAGCAGAATGGCACCAGTTTATTTCCTACCGGGTGCACCTGTGTAATACCACAATGCCCTCTTGGGCTCATACAAGGCTCCCATCATTCCAAAGCCTGGAGAAGTCATTTTCAGCTTGCAACAAAGATGGTGATATGTACCTCCGCTCTTTAGTGTTCTCTTTGGCCCCTTTAACAGGGGCTGGGGGAGGAGTAACAAATCCCCAAACTCAGTCCAGATATGGATTTATTTATTTGCTTTAAGTCTAGCCTTTGCCCTAACGTCATTTGCAACAGGAATGTATTCACATGCATGAAATGTGGAATGTGCTGTTGGAGTGCATGCCTCCCCCCTCTTTCTTTTTTGTTTTTCCCCCTTTGCTGTCTTACATTTGATTCTTTCTTGCTGTCCTTCATTCTGTACATCTCTTGTCTCTTCCTCCTCCCTCTCCTGCAACCCCTCTGCTTTTCCATGCTAATCTGACCTACAAATTCTGTCCAAGTGTGACAAACAAGAGCATTGTTGAACTCAGGCCAAACAGCTTTCTCTCTGTCTCTTCTGGTTGCATGTGAGTTTTGTCTCCATGACGGTGTCTTCCCTCCTGTCTTCACATTTGTCCGTCTTTCGCCTCTGATTCTTTGACTCAGATTTCTCTCAGGAAGGACAAGGATCTCCTGTGACATTTTTTTCTCTTGTCTAAACAAAGGAATTTGGTTTTGCAGAGGGCCCAGCTGTTCTGTTTGTGTAACCCAGTTGGAAAGTGTGGGAGGGAACCGAATGACCCTCGCCTCTGCCACAGCTGTCCACTCCTAAACAAGGAGAGTAATTTTTACAGTATTTTGTTAGCGTTGATCTAAGTTTGACTGACTAGGGTAAAGTTGTATCTCCTTTGAAACAGTTTTTTTGTTTGGTGACACCCTGTCAAGGAGTGTGGTTGTGGAGGAAAAATTAATCTTAGAACTTCTGGTGACGTCAAACTTGGCTAAAGCTATGAGAAGTTAAAGTTTTTAAATGTGGCAAAGTGTTTACATTTACTGGCATTTTGCCATCACCCATGACAACATCATACACAGACCACCTAAATACTTCTCTGGGATTTGGTGTATAGTAAGCCACATGAAATCAGACCAGCACTTGGCATTTTCTGCGCCCAGTTATTACCAGAGTTAACTCATTGCTAACTTTTAAAACCCTCTTATTGTGCGGTCTTTAGATTGTCTTTGCTTTTTAACATTTACTGAACCATTTACTCTTGTTGACATGTCACAAACAAGGCTAAGACAAAGTATTTCCCATGTATCAAAGCAAACTTTGAATAGAGCACTTATCGTAGTCTGGATCTCTGGCAAAATATAATCACTTCCTTGTTTTTCTGACCTTATTTTTCTCAGAGAGGTCTGGTCCGACTTAGTTGGACACACGAGATATTTCAGCTTTGGAGATCGGTTCCCAAATTAGAATTTTACCAGATAACCACCCTCAACACCAGTTAATATGAAAGTCTTTACGCCAGCATTTATTCAAATCTGTGCACATGTTAGCCTCTTTTTTGCCTCATATCCATGGCATTTCTTTAATTTTGAGTTGGAACATGATAATGTATCTTCTTTGGAGATTTTGGTGTGGTGTGCATAGGAGTCTGCCAAGTTTTCTTTACCCAAAGCCTTGTTTTGTTCTTCCTTCCAATTCCTGCAAAAGAATAAAATCTTATTCAGCTTTTCCTTTTCTCATTGTTTAGTTTTTAGCATTTTATTTAATATTTTTTTCCAAGAAAAGAAGCCAACTTTGAGGCTTTTGTTGTGCTTTGGTTATTGGTTCTGCATAGCTACGAAGCCGGTCAGAAACATGTGCATTTAAATGCATGCATGCACAGCGGCCCAGTGATGATGACAGCCTTCCTGTTCATGGAGATGTTTAGTCTGTCCCATGTGTTTTCCGTACATCAACCAGCTAGCACTCATTGTGGCTCTGGCTCAAAAACTTTGTCTCAAGGCTGTTTCTGCTGCTTGGTTTGAGTCTGGACCGTATTTCCATACCCACAATGCAGCCTGCCTTTTACTTCACCTGCTTTGTCTGTCCAGAAATATCCCCGCACGGCAACTGGGGGAGACTGTGAAAGTAGGCTGTGACAGCGAGGCATTGTGTCCATTAAGGCAGGCAGAGTACAAGGGACACAAATTACAATGTGATATTAATTTGATCTGACAGTGATTAAAAACAACAGGATTGTTTTAATGTTGCCTGAATTTGCCTGTCTAGAGAAACCCACACATCATGTTTTAATCATTTTGAAGTAAAAATTATTTTAAAGATGCTCTGATTTTGTTCTAGGTGTATTTCAAGTATTTTTTTGACTGAATTAAAACAAACCCCGTTGGAAAACAATTGGAAAGTGTACAGAAAGTAAAGAGGCATTTAGCAGGCAATTAAAGTGACGTTTCTACTCTTTATGCAAAGCCTGAGGGGACCCTCAGCCTTGTTATAGAGTGAATTTAAAAGGGTCAACTTTAACAAGGGCCACATTGTTTCTCTTTCTTTGAGTTGGGAAGAGAGTGTCTGTCAGTTTTTGAAGCGTAGGATGAAAACAAGACGGGGGTGGTGCTGCTTTTTGGTCTCATGTTTGCAGTCAAGACATAGGGGGTAACACTTGGTCTGGTCTCCTGTGAACTGCACACTTCGGCATTGTGGTCAAGATTCTCATTTTTAAGTCACAGTTATATAACGTACAGTACATTTATCACGTCTAATTATTCATTTGATGTCAAATATTAGATTAGTCTATATCTAGATTTAAATGCTTTTGTTTTTTTCTCTTTCCTATTTTAGCCCTTAAAAAGTTTTAAGGACACACGCTGGTTTCCTATCTGTGGTTTTAAGTTTGCTGTTTTTCCACAGGTGCCTGTCGCGTGATTTATATGTCATTGAGAGTGTTGATGCTGACAACACTTTTATTGTCTGCATTCTCCCATTTTATAACATGGCTGGTCAGACTTAGTAAAAAAAAATAAAAAATTAGGAAAACAAATATCTAAGATTCTGTACAATATCATCTCCAGTAAATAAATAATAACTGATTAAGTAAAAATGTATTTTAGGAAATGGCCAGTATTTTATTTTAGGTCTCTCTAGCTTTTCCGATTGGTGTCCTTGATTTATTTTTATTTTTTTAATCAGCGGCCCATTTTTATCAAATACAATGTTTTCTGTACAACTTGTCAGTGCAGAACATCTTTTTTCTCAAGGCTGTTGAATTTTACCGCACAGATTCACACATTCAGATTCCTAAAAAACGAGATAAACACTGAATATATTCAGGGTGCTTTCAAAAGGCCAAGGCCTTTCACAAGAGCCTTCAGCCTCATCCAACTTAAACCCTTTCCCCACCATCTTGTAATTCAAGAGTAAACACAGGCTTAGCTCCAGGTACTCTTTACACTGGTTGGTAGTCACACAAAAACACACTCACACATGGGAGGTATGCCGAAAATATTCCAATGTTTGACTCTTTGAGGTCATAGAAGCTTTGAGAGCATCCCTCGTCTTTCCTCTGTGTACCCATACACCAGTCTCCATGGCCCAATTTTAAGCCTGGGGCCAGGGAGGGGGACCCCTTACTGATCCCAGGGTGTGTTATGGTTCTGGAGGAGAATGTGCTGTGTCTTAGGTCTGGTCTAGATCAAGTTGCTACCTCCTAAGGTATGTGTTGCCTTTGGACTTAGTTTATAGGTTGCAGCTGGGGAACTGGTTCTAGTTATGTTTCTTTTTGCTTATCAACATTAAACAAAGGAAAGATGATAATAAAGTTGATTGATATTCTCTCAATTTTCAAAACCTCAACAAAGCAATACATAAACACGCACAGTTTGACCAGAATAATGCACATTAATCCATTAAGAACAGGTGAAACAGGAGTGCACAGATGTGTGGCTCAGGTCTTAAACGGTTAAATGACAAACAGCTATTTTGCACATCATGCACAGTGTGCAGTTTGTTATCATAATACAATATGTTTGGCTTTGATAAGGCTCAACAGTAAATATCTGCTAATTCTGTGCCTCTGCTGCAGTGTTGCATTAACCTTGCAAGATTATTGCACTTTTCTCAAATTTTACAGACCATAAAGTTTATCCATGATTCCAGAAAGTCTTTACCTGAGCTATGTTTCAGGTGTTTACCAAGTCAAAAAATTCCCTACCAGGGCTCCAGACTAACTCTTTGCATTGATTGCATTGGTGTCTCTAACTTTTTAGTGTTTGTGCACTGGCAAAAGCTTAATGTGGATCCAAATTTTCCCATTGTCGCTCTCTACACATTTTAATACATTTTAATGATTACCTTTTTATCATTACCCCTAGACATTGATGGTTATTCAAATTATTGTGTAATAGAAAGAGGTTTGTGAACACGAATTTATTTGAAGAATGAATGTTAGGCAGAAAAAAATGTCATAATTATTAAAAACAAACTTTAAGTGCTAGCTTCACTGAATTTAAATAAAGGTGCAAACTTCCCTCCCCCAGATTTACATTTAATACAACCTTTTTCATGAGAATTATCTACTTGGACTTGAATTTGGTGAAAGGCAGCTCCTCTCTGGCTGTGTTATGTGTCACGTTTACAGCTGGTCAACCAGCCATAAACCTTTTTTTTTCTTTTTTAAAAACATGGCTACGGCAGTCTCTTCTGTCGGTAGTTTTGTTTGATTTTTTCTTCTTAATGGATCATTTTCAGCGAAGCATCCAGGTGCAGCTCAAACACACTGGGTAACTGTGATGGAGGCTGCTCTGGGTTTCTGGTGACTCTTTGTCAGCCAGTATATTCTTAACCTAATGCTTCAAATAGATACAGCCATTTTTTTTTTCTTTTCTAGAGCTACTTGGTGTAGCATTTCCTATTTTTTGGACAACTCAGGTGTTTCTGTTGGCCTGTAAGACACCATTAAACGTATGTGAGAGACTTGAACCCCAAGAGTTCGATGACGTTACACGACGAGAGGCTGCAGCTGTTAAATATCGTTTCGCTCCTGTCTTGCTTTTCTTGTTCATTTGGCTCAGAAACCATGAAAAGCTCTGAGTTTTGTAGGGAAACCAGATCAGACCTTCATATGAACAAATTCCACAATATTCCACATTTTATTTAATTTTATTTTTAAATGACTTGATTCCATCTGTTGTTCTTCATCGTACCCGATGACTAATGTGTGCCAGTTGCAATTTCAAACCATCAACTGCTGAAAACACAGTGTCATTCTTCCCTGAAAAGGGAATGAACAGAGAAGTTAAAGTTCTCCACTTAGACCAGAGAAAATTCTACACACTAGAGCCAAAATGGCACACTAGAGCTCTGCATACAAATAACCAGAGTGCAGATCTCATGTGTTAATCTTTTTATTTATCATATTATCATATTGCCAGTTAAAAACATTTTTAAAAATACAATAATATTAGTTAAAAATTTCCACTCCAAATAATATCCTGACCGTCTTTTTAGCTGGCTGGATTCAAATCCTCATTTCTTGCTTTACTGGTTGGACAACCTTTTAGATAAATGTGTCATGTCAAGTCTTTGACAGTGATGAAATTTGCCATTTCTCAAAATGGATTTTCCATATCACTCGTTTTTCTTTGAGCATATATGTACAAAATACAAATGCAGCATTTTATTTTCTTTGGAGATTAATGGGATTAACTTCATGTGGCAGAAACTTTCATGATACGGTTAAATGGGCAAGTTTTGTCTTGGTGTAAGTAATCTCTACCCCCTAGAGCTCGGATGCAGACAAAAAAAAGCTTTCCAGAAAACCTCTTCTCAGAAATGCTTCTAGGCAAGGTTTATTTTCCTGACCTTATCGTTTTTCTTTAGTATTTTTACTCTCATATATGCCTCAAATACACATTCTGTAAAGTTGTTCACTGAGCATATTGTTTGACCTCTTTGCTGCTTACACAAACACCACCTCAGGATGCAACAGGACCTCCCCACCATTGGCCTGGTGCCACAGTATTGTGATCATGACACCTTGATATGAGTTTACACTTATGTCAAAACACAATTCTTTTCAGATCAAGGACACTATCTAAAGTTGTAAACATGTCATCATCTGCTTTTTTATTCATGTGTGTTTGTACAATCATTATTCTTACGTTAAAGAAACAATTATTTCACATTTTCATCAACTAATTGCATCTCCACAGAATTATCCAGACATGTTGGAAAAATAAGGAGCCAAGTATTTTCTTTCACCTACTTCCTGATATGTTTGAACTTTCTTTGTGTATTTTTGATTAGAGGTGTGTGCTGATCTTCCCAGGTGTTCCAGGACCTGGGTGTGTCGGTGCTGTCCGGAGCATCTGAGGGCTACAATGTGTGTCTGTTTGCTTATGGCCAAACAGGATCTGGAAAGACGTACACCATGATGGGAACACCGGTGAGGACTGTGCTGTAATAATTTCATGGTGTTACATTTTTTTATGATGTAATTAAGAGGCAAAACCCAAACTTTTCTGCACAGAAAATAAGCAACTTATATATAGTAATCAAACTGGTGTAACTCCTTTTTTTTGGGTTTTCTTAAGGACTCTATTGGCCTGACTCCTCGTATTTGCCAGGTAGGATAGAAAAAAATTTAAAAAAAAAAATCATGGAAATGACAAAAAGTGAACACAGTCGATGTTCAGCTTTTTAGGTTTGCAGTGATTTGTTGGGTGAAATAATTAGCAATTTCCTTTTTTTTTTTACAGGGTCTTTTTCGTGCAGAAGATGCTTTTCCTGATGGACAGAACTCTAGCAGAGTAGAAATCAGGTTGGTGACGGGTCCTTTTCTGTAAAGCTGAAATTTAAATGTGAGTCAATGGAACAGTTGTGCTACAAATCTGCACCCAGCCTTACCATAGGGCAATTTTTCACACAAATTTTGAATAATTACTTATGATTTATGGTCATAAGTCAGTATGAATGTGGCGCCTCAAAATTAGAATTGCTTTGAAATATAGAAATAAAAGACAAATTTTATATTTAAAACATGTATACATAGACAATATACTGTATGTCTGTATGTTTTTAGCAAAACTGAACTTCATCCTACTTTAAAAAGATAAGCTGATCCATTTCCAATAAAAGTCCCTAAATTAGTTACAAAGAAGCCAAAACTGACCTTATCATTGGTGACCATGGCTAATACAGATAACATGCCCAAAATATTCAGCGTCCTTAAATAAAGGTATTTTATTCACAATTTGAAGATTATATCTGAGTCTGTCCAAGTCTCTGCTATTAATGTGAAGTTTAAATCAGCTACTGTTTATTGCTGAATGCCACAACCCCCTTTTTCTGTGTTCAGAAAAATGAACTTGTTTTGATGATGCAGATGATGAAAAGACCCAAAAGTAAATTAAAGCTGCAAGCAGTGATAAAGGCCATGGCACCTCTGGCGCCGCTCCGGCCTACGGTGCATCAGGTGCAACCTCCCTCCTGCAACACGCTCGCTCTCGCCCGCAGCCGTATGCTTACTCGTCTCCGGGTTTTTTGCCTTGGGTGGTCATTGTTACCCTCTAAGGAAGTGGTCATATGAATCTGTTCAGGACCGGACCCTGATTAATTCCTGCTAATTTGATGGCGATTGGATGAAAACTGAGGGACTTATAATGATTTAGGATCTTATGGCATCTTTTCAAAATTTGCCATGGCGCCCCGGTCTCGCCCTGCAGCGTAGAGCAACAGTTTTCACTGGATATCATCACCAACTTGTTTTCTGCTCTCTGACCCAGTTTGACCCTGGCTGTGTTTGAAATGTCAGAGAAGTGGGTCTTTGAGTGAAAAACATGACTTCCTGTCGTTGGGGCCTAATCAATATCCAATAATTGACATGTAGATGTGATTAGGATGAGACTGGCATCATACGTGGCCATTTTGGTTCAGATATGTTTTTTGTGGGAGTTACAGTGGGGAAAAAAAGTATTTGAACACCCTGCTATTTTTCAAGTTCTCTCACTTGATACATGGAGGGGTCTGAAATGTTCTTCGTAGATGCATGTCCACTGAGAGACAAAATCCTCAAATCACAATGTATGATTTTGTAACAATTTATTTGTATGATACAGCTGCAAATAAGTATTTGAACACCTGAGAAAAT
>JBAMHW010000022.1:18571437-18611360 GCA_037177495.1 Rhadinocentrus ornatus | reverse complement strand
AGTAAATCCTGAACATTTCATCCTTCTTTGTCATAAATATTTGATTTTATATATATTAGGAAATATTTTAACTGTTGCTGTTTAAAGAGAAAACTGCAGCTAAATCAGTTTATTTGTGTCTGCAACCTTTACTATCCATAGACTTTTTACTCTCAGCCAGCTAAATAAAACATATATATATATATATATATAATTCCTAGTTCCTGTCACGTGTTCATCCGGTGCTACCTGCGTGTTTTGTGTCATTTTGTGTTGCAGCGGTGTCACCCTCTGCTAACAGCTACAATGAAACCCTGAGCACACTGCGCTATGCTGCACATGCCAGAAATATTGTCAACAAGCCTCGGGTGAATGAGGTCAGTAGCTGTTTGGAGCCTAATGCGAAAATTTTATGTTCGATCTAAACAGTTTTAGTGGGTTAATGTGCTCTTTGATTTTTCTGCAGGATGCAAATGTTCGACTTATCAGGGAATTGCGAGAGGAGATTGACAGGTTAAAGAGCATGCTGCTCAGTTTTGAAATGGTATGTTGACCATTTAATAAACTCTTAGAAATACATCCCACTGAATCCTACCCAAAAACACACAAAAAAGTATTACTGTAAAAACAATAATAGACCCTGTCTATGATACAGTACTTTTTCTCTTTGATCAGTATGCTGTTTGATTGTGTTTTGCCTCTTGATTGACAGCAACGTAATCCCAGTCCATCCCTGAGTGATGAGAGGGACGGGAACCTTTCTGAAATCGTGCTACAGAATGAACTGAAGGTAACATGGCATTAGTATATTTTCTAAATTAAACTGCAGTGCTTTCCTGCTCTAACAGTTTTTCATCTGGTCAACACTGTCTGTTTTCTCCTTTGCAGGTGGAGCAGCTGACAAAGGACTGGTCAGAAAGCTGGAGAGACAAGAAGGAGCTGTTAGAGCAGTACGGTGTAGACATCAACAGAGACCGAGCTGGTTTCCTCATCAACTCACTTCAGCCACACCTGGTAGCCCTGGATAGAGATGTCCTCAGCACTGGGGTCGTTTTTTATCACCTCAAGGTATGAAAATGCCTAAAAAAGTTTTCTTTTAGCCATTTATGTGGAATTAGATTAATTTATTGTAAATAGTTCAGTATGTGTTTATTAAGTTTTAGAATAGCTAGTGTAAGAGCTATTGTTTATGTTACTGTTATAAATAGTGTTAATGGAGTCATGTTGTATTTTCATTTTTTTCTCCTTTTTAAGCCTTTAATCTTATTTACACACAAGCTGTCAAACTAAAAATACACATTTGCATGAACAACAGGGTCCAATGTCTTACAAATGATTTGCTCTACTTTCCACAATCTCAGGTTTCTGTTTTTGTCAGCTGTCCTGACTAAAAACCTTCTCTGTTTTGCTATCTAGATTCCTCTTCCTCCCTTTCTCTCTGTTCTGCTAGAAAAACTCTTGAGACAAGGTGCGTTTCTATTGCCTTTATTTTTCACTCTATCTTTCCACTGTCCTGTCAGTTTCCCCTCTGTGTGTGTCAGTGTGTGTCTTCTGTATTGCATAAAGCTTGGTTGGATAAGAAGCTCTTAGTTCTGAGGCTGGGACTCAGGGGAGCTTAAGCTGTCCTGATTTTGCCAATGACAAGTTTACCCTTAGGCCTGACAATTACGCTGTTTCTTGCATTTGAGATCTGTGGCCACCCTGGAGCACATGTGGTCCTGACACCATATAAAAAAGCCTTTAATCCCTTTAGATAAGACTAAAAAGTAAACAATTCTTTTTTTCTCTGTAAGAGATTTAAGCAAAAGACATTTTGTAGGAGACCATTGTGTAAAATTGTTGCTCCATATACTGAGAGATTGTTTTAATGTATTAATATGTAATTGTAATGTTTCACAATTAGAACTTTTACATGCTTTTTTGTGTGTTACAGGAGGGTGTTACCTACATTGGACCTCAGGACCAATTTGAAGAACCACAAATAGGTGTGACTTACTCTCAGAAATATGCATACTAGCATTAGTAGATAGATTCATAGAAGAGACAGAAACCTGGAGGATTCATACATTATGTATTATATACATTATATATTATGTGAAGGCAGAGCAACAACTGCTATCTCAAGTTTACTTAATGCTCTGTGGCATTGTGTAGATAATAAATGAAGAGTAAAATTTGAAGAGAGATATCAGACTGAAACAGTTTTTAGTAAAATGATTAGTTTAATTATTTGGATGAGGGGGGTATTATAAAATAATTTCTTCTTTCTGCTTCTATTCATTGAAGTGTTTGAAATTTATGTTGTTTTGTTTTGTTTAGTAAGGAATTAAATACATTCTTCAACGCTAACAGTAAGACACAGATAAAATGAATGCTATGTATAAGGTGTATTTCGAACATCTGGAATAGGTGTATTAATTTTGGTCCTACGAGGGCCGTAAACCAGCAGGTTTTCCATGTATCTCTGGTTAAACACACCTGCATCAAATTAAATGGATCTAACAGCCAATCAATTTCTGCACAATGACTAATTAATTTGAGTAAGGTGTGTTGAAGCAGGGATACATGGAAAACCTGCTAGATTGCGGCCCTTGTAGGATTGAATTGAATTGACCTGATCTAGAATAGACCCTAAAATGTGCAGTTAACTTTTCTTTAAACATTGCATTAAATCCTCAGCTTGTTGAGCAGCACCACGCCTGCATCAGTACATATATCTATTTCAAAATGTTTGAATGTATCTATAAATTCTTTTTAAAGTTCTGCAGGCCAGTGCAAGCTGTGAGATTGAAAACCACAGGGGTGTTGTAACGCTTAGACCGCTACCAGGCTGCGTCTGCCTTCTTAACGACAGAGAGGCCATCGAGCCCTGCAGACTGGCTCAAGGTCAGTTCGTGTCCACAGAGAAACAGTTTGTTCACACTGTCTTTTCCTTCAGGACATTTCTTCCACATATGATACTGACGGGGTATTTTGTACAGACAGGTGATGCAGCTGCATGATTCCCTTTCTTACCTGAGCCAGCAGTTAAATCAGAGAAGGAGAATACATGCTGGCCTTATGTGTTCTAGCTTTAAATTGATCCAAATTCAGAAGAACTTCATGTAAGCTAATTTTATTTTTAAATAAGCAAGCGAAAGATGGGGTCTTTTTAAAATCTGCTTTAGTTGTAGAATTTACTGTCGGTCACAATCAGACCCAAAAATTGACTCAACACTGAGCATCAGTACTTTGGTGTTCTTCTCACCTTGAAATCAGGTATAGGTTTGTGTACAGTTATGTCTACCTACATATAAACAAAATATTCATCATCAAATATAGGCAAGGTATAGTTATTTATACTGCACACAGTGCATATGCTTAGTGTCATCCCAAGGATGAAAGTATAGACACACTTATAGACACTTTCTGTGTACCACTTACAAACTGCAGCACACACAATCTGTGTCCTCAGCTTACATGCACAAAATGCTACATGCTGAGCACAGTATGCGATATAACATATGTCTCTCTGGCTCCAGGGACTGTGATTACCTTGGGAGGAGTGCATAAGTTCCGCTTCAACCACCCGGCAGAGGCAGCAGTCCTTCGGGAGCGCAGGCGGGTAGGTGCTGCTCACCTGAAAACGAATATAATACCTTTAATTAAGATCAGAGTCATGATAAATAGTTATGATGAGCAGCAGATTAGGGCGGTTGTAAAATATTTATGCTATTCAAGGTTGGTGCTGAACAGATGCTTGTATTCTGACAGTAGTGACAGGATTGATTTTGTTTCTGGTTAACACTAAAATAGAATTTCTTCTGTCTTTGTTGTTCTCAGGCAAGTGAAGGTGGCATGATCTGCACTAGTGTGGATATTTGCACAAAGACTTCCGATGAAAGGTAGGTTCTGCGCCCCAAACAGAAACACAAACCGAAAACAATTTCTTAAGAAAATATTAATCACTCTTTGTATCTGTATAGTGTACTAAGTGGTCTCATTCTGCAAACTCCCAGCATACATATTTGATAAGACTGAAGAGTTGTAGCAGTGTTCAAGTTTTTGTGCATGTTTCCTATTAGTGTGTTTTCATTAGCCCCCGCCTTTAGAAAAATCCCAGTTAGCTGTTTACAGCTCAGGCTCAGGGATTGCTTAGTTACAGCTGACAGTACACTTCACTAAACCAGCCTCTTTTATCAGCAAACTATATTTCTAGCTGTCAAAATATACCTTGGTGAGGTAAAATTATTGCTTTGCATTTTATAATTACCGTATTTCTTTATCGTTTCTCATTAAGTGTGTAAAATGTCTGTTTTAGTAGTGCCAAAGAATTGAAGCATCCTGAGCAGCTGGATGCCTGTCTCTCTCCCACTGAGGAGCCTAGCGTTAGGCAGCGAGTAGAGGAGAAGAAGCTCTACGTGGAAAGCTTGCGACAGCAGATCCAGGCTGAACAGAGACGGGCAGAGAGAGAGCTGGAAAGGGAGCAGGCCCTTCTCCAACAGCAACACTCAGAGAGTAAGTGTTCCTCTTTGCATTCACTTTAAGGTGTTATTTATCCACATAACTCATTTTTAAGACTCATGGGTAGATTAGTTTGAAACTAAAAGAGATATCAAAAGTAAATTTGACATATTGATTTAAATCATGTACCGCATGTGTGATGCTACTGATTCACATCCTTTTTACTCTGCAGTCCAGCAGTGGATTTTGCAGGAGAAACATCACCTGACAACTGTAGAACAAAGAGTCACCCGAGAGTCTGGAGTTCAAGCAGACCTTCTCCCTGCTCCCCTCCTGGAGAAACTAACAAGTCGAGGGTCCACAAATCAGGAAGATCTTATTGTGAATTGTCCGTCCCTGGTGGTGAGAGCCAGGAAGCAGGCAGTACAAGACGAGCTGCTAAAACATCATGCCGTTCGCCGTGCCGAAAGTCGCATCCGTCGGAAAAAGCTGCAGTGCCAGCTGAAGCGAATTGCCAACAAGCGGCATTTATTGGATGCAAAGAGAGAGTTGCAACAGCTTGAAAAGACCCTTCCTCCGGGACCAGACAGCCCTGATTCTCCTGAGCTGGGACCCACCTCAAAGCTGAGAGAACAAACATTTGTTTCCCGTAGGCACTCATTTTCATCTGATCTTTTGTCCCGTCTTTATCCACAATGCACACCTATTTTCAGGTAAGTACATGGACCTAAACACATCAGGGATTGAATACATATTCCATAATTTGTCTACAGCTTTAGTTTAGTCATTATTTAGACTTTATATTAGATAAATTAAATAGTACTAATTCAATTATACTAGACTATCTTCTTTTTGCCCATCAACAGACACTTCCTCAAGAGAAACAAATCCATTGAACAGACATCATCCACAGCGTCTGATTCCATTGGTAGCAGGAAGTGGGTTTCGGATGAGTGTCTTCCTCGGGAAAGAACCCAAAGTTGTTCAGGATCTTTCTTCTCTGGACAAAACCAATCCTGTCAGAATAAAGTAAGCTCATCTAAAATCACCAGACAAACGGCCAAAGAGGAACCACAAGTTCAGCCATCTCGACCGGATAGAAAACCTCTGTTGCCAAACCGAGACTTGTCTTTTAAGAACAGATTGGACCAGAGCTCAGCAGTTAAACTAAGATCACCACTCGGAACAGCTTTGCTGCCTCTTAGCAAGGAAAATAAACTGGGATCCACAACAGACACCCCAGTTTGTGAGAAAGGCACTTTTGTGAATGTAAACAGTTCATACCCTGCAGGTAACAGTGGACTAGAATCCATTAGCAAATCTCTGTCTCGTTCTGCTGGACCCAGGATAAAAACAGCTCTGTCCAAAGTTTTCAGAAAACCACCTCCAGGTGTAAAAGGAGGAGGAGTTCTTAAGCCACTTAGGAGAATAACAAGTAAATTTCCCTGGAGACAAGGAAGAGACAAGATTCTGAAAGATACCAAAATGAGTCAAAGCAATGATGGCATTAAAACTGCTGTCTCGTGTGAGGACCTTGATCAGAGGACTGTGTTTGAGAGTGTCAGACAGAGGCGATGGCATAGCACTGAGGCTCTGATGAACAAGACTGGCAGATGGATTGACAGAGAGCAATCATTGATTGGATTGGAAGAAGAGAAAGAATACAGAGATGAAGGAACTTCAGATTGTGAAAGCTTTTTCTCTCTTGATTCTCTGTCCTCTGCTTACGCAACAGCCCTAGCAGAGCAGCTGAGACTTGAGGATACAGCTCTGAGTGAAGCAGAGAGTGAAGACAGTAAAATGTCTAAAGATTCATTGACTATGGAGAACAGCGGGAAGTTCCCAACAGTGCAGAGACATACACAAACTGTGGTGCCAACTTACTTACTGGTGACAGATTCTTGCCTCTCCTCAATGCAAAACAGTGCAACAGAGACCAGTTTAGGTTTGGACTGCTCTAGGAAACCTCTTGTAACCCCAGCAGAGGCATATTGGAGCCAGCAAGCCCTGTCAAAGACAAGACAAATAGACACCACAAGAAAGTCCTATTTTCATAACTCATTAGTGGCAGATTCCGGAGGCATAGACATTGTACATAAATTGACTGAGGACTTTGGCAACATGCAAACCACTTCGACCTGCAGCGCACGCTCTCTGAGCAACTGCAGTGTGAGAGAGCCAGAAAATTTCCTGGCTGTCACTGATGCCTGGTCCTCCGCAGATGCAGCTGAGAGTCCCAGGACTAACAGGGATTCTATGCCTTTCCAAATAAAAATAATATTCAGACCTGCAGAGAGCAGCGGTAGCAATCCAAGTCTCTCAGACTCACAAAGTGGATTTAGAAGCTACAGCTCTACATCCACCAGTACTGAGGGTGTAAATAATACAGTGCAGGAACACAACCTTGAGGCTTCACAGGAATCTCAGTCAGAAGATTTCCTGATGTCAGGTAACCAGAAGGATTTAAAATGTTATGTGGAACTATTAGAGCTATCCAAAAAAACCACCAAAGCTACTATTGAAACTCCAGGTTGCAGCCACCACACACATCCAGAATCTGGGCCCACTTCATATCAAACTGCTTCTGCGTCTCCTTCAGAGATTCTCCAAACCCCACAGGCAACTTCAGATTTATTTCAGGGGTCTACAGTCGCACCTAATATTGAAGCTGATGGCATCCCAATGTCCTCAGGCTTTCCACTAGTTGTTAATTTTCCTACAAATCCCCCTAAATATTGTGAACTGCTGGATGAAATGCCTGATTCTGTGAATCCTTTTGAATCCATTAAAGAGGAAGCAGTAGATGTTGTAGCAGAAAGGTGGAGAAATGCTCAGCACTGTCATTTAAAGAGTACCGAAGACGTATCACTTGCACGGGACGAAACCAATAGCACCGAGCAGTCAGTTGCACTACAGCAGGAAGCTGGTAAAGCAGCTTGTAAAAATTCCAGGAAGAGGAACAAAGACCAACAGGATGTTTTTATGGGTAGCCTGAAAATTCCAAAAAGGGGCCACAATGGGGAGTTGGTAACTTTCTCCTGTACACCAGGTGACAGCCTTGAAGAAATGTGGCCCGATGACAATAACAACTCCAGTGACTCTAAAGGGAGACAGTTAGCAGTGGAACCTGACAGCTGTGGGTTTAGCAGCAATAGACAAGATATGGTGTCAGTTGTGTTGCCAGTTTCTGATGTCAAGAGCAGGGACCTTGAACCAAGCCGTCCTATTGTTGAGGGCTCTGAGTATTTGCTTAAACATGGGAAAAAGAGTTTAAAGAATGATAACACTATTGGAGGTACTGAGGTAGCTGAAAAGGAAGATGTAACAATAAAAGAAGTTTTTGATGAGACAGAGCAAAAACACCAAATTATTAACCGCAGAAAACACCAAGAAAGTAGAAAAGAGGTACGAATGTCAGATGCTATTTGTAGTGCAATTGATCTGAGGATCTCTGAAGTAGTGAAAGAGCACATGAAAATGTCACTGGATGGCAGGAATAGTGCCAAGAAGAGCAAGAGTCAAAGTCTGAGATTGCTATCATCATCTCCAAGCCATTTTAGTTTAAATAGTGATGAACAGCTGAGGAATGAAAAGAATGATGACGAACAAGAAGGAGCCAAAGTCTGTGGACCACCTTCAATAGGGATAAAGGAAAATATGATGGTCACAAACAAGGACCTGGCATCAGATATTCCAGATGAATTCAGGATTAGCCATGAAAGCAGCTTACATGAAACTACGGAAGTAACAGAAAATATTAACAATGCTCGTAACACATCAATTATCAGCTCTTGTGTTTTCCAAAACTCATCTACCAAAAAAACCAACATCCATTCAAATCTGAGTTTGTACAAAGAATGTGAACATCCTGGCAGCCCTTCTTTACAACCATCTGATTCATCCAGAGTCCCAAGGGTTAAAGGCAAACTTTCTGTCACCACTCAGGATCATTTCAACTGTCGACAAATGCATTCAGAGAACCTGGCTCAGACTTGTGTGGTTAATATGAATTACAAAGACTGTTTTCAACAGTTAAACTTTGATGAATGTTGCCAAGTGAACAGAAGTGAAGCTTGTGTGATGAAAAGTGGCAGAGAGGCTAGGAACTATGAGTTCCTGCAACAGGATCGAGTACACCTGGAAGAGTCAAAATCTAAAATTAGTTCTGTTTCTGTTGGAGAACAAACAAATCAACTAGAAAATGGCATTAAAAATCCAAGTTGTCTTGGTTCTGTTATTTCCAAAGAGACAAAGATTAACGCAGCTGGTGTTACACCAGGTAATCCTGCTCCTTCATCTAAGAAAACCAAGAGTAAGAGGATAAGAAAGTACTACATCAAAACTCATCACACTTCTTCCTCAGACTCTTCTCTTAAATCATCAGATGAGGAAGAGGGGGATAAAAAACCAGCAAGAATGCTTTACAACAGGCTGACGTCTAAGTGGGTTAAACTTCACACTGACAATAACGGCAAACAAGAAATCAGACAAACAAGACGAAACGATGCAGAAAATTCTACTTTAGGGTCTGTGTGCAAATCTAAAGCAAACACCTCTAATGGTAAATCTGGCAAAATTCAGGCTAAACTCACAAATTATTCCCATGGAAGAATCTCTTCACCTCTCCAAGCAGCATCACAAAAGAGAAATGACGAAAAAATCAGCTTGTGTGTAAAAAAATGTGAAGCACAGCATACACCAAAATGTCAGGACTCCCCCATACATTTTGCATCCAGTGACATCAACCCCTTTGTTCACCAGTGGCAATACTGCGACTCAAACCAGCATTGCTTTAAGAACCCTGCATTTGGAAGCGCTGCTGACCTTACCTGTAAATCTCCACTTTTAAACAGCTCTGAAAAACACATAACTAGATGTTGCAGTGTTGATAATGGGTTGAATGGGCAAAACTCTCCTTTTAACTCCCACCTGAGCACATATGCCACCAACAAGGGGCTCTCCAGTACACTCAGCAGTGTGGAAGATTATAAAGTCAAAACAACCGCTCAGGTTACTCCCTGTCAACAAGCATCTGTGGACATTCGCAGCCGCCTCGCTAGTCTGACAGTAAACAACAGCTCTTCAGGTTATGATGTTCCAGGTGGTTTTGCTAACAACTCCAGTCAAGTGGATGAAATTATGTTTGTCTATTCATCTGAGCAAGAGTCTAAAGCAAGCAGCACACTGGTACAAAGGAGGACATTTGAGCACAGTACGCAGACTGAGTGTGGGTTTCAGCCAATCAATAGTAAAATCAGCAGCGAGCCAAAGAGAAGAGATCGTCACAAGAGGAGCAACACTGATGTTCCCTCATCCCAGATAAGCAAAGTGGATATGAAAGAATCTCCAACGTGGGCCAGTATGGAAAGCATGTCAGCTCACCTATCTAAGCTGATCGACAGCACTTCAGACCTGCTGGGAGACGTCCAGGGAATGAGGGCAGGTGAAGTACGTACATCCAGTCCAAGGAAGAGCATTAACTTGTCAAACAGTAGCGTGTCTTATTGTGAGGCCATTGACTGCACAAAGAAAGACTGCTCTACTCAAACAGCCTCAGATGTTGGAATCCAGACTGAGGAGCTCGCAGCACCATCAGAGAGGGAAGTTTTACGCAGAGAAAACACAAAATCACACGAAATCAATGTGATAGTAAAAGTAATTGGATCAGAGGTTGTGAGCGTCTCTCAAGTCGAGAATGCACACTGTGCAATGAAAACGAAAACTTCCACAGACAAAAAGATGCAAAGCACGCCTGACCTGAGCTTTAACACCTCTGCTGTCTCTCAGTCAGAGATTGACCTTCTCAAATCACCTTGTGCAAAGGCTGCAGTTGATTGCCAGAGGCGTGTGAGATCTGCCTCAGCTCGAGTCTCAAAGCACAGCACTCCAGAGGCACTGAGCAACAGAAGTGTTGCAACGTCTGAAATCATCCCCAGGTCATCAAAAAAGTGCTCTCAGGAAAATCCCAGCCCTTCTTTAACAAACCGTCCTTCTGCTGCCTACACAGACCGCGCATCGTCCCCCATCCTTACTGTGGGAACAAGAACACATAGCAGGCAGAGAGGAAAACAGTCAACAATCTGTCCTCAAAAATACAAGGATCAGAAAACAAATCAGCCCTCTGAGGATGGCCGCCTCACCATACTGTCTGTTTTAGGTGTGAGTCAAAGTCCCACAAAGGAGTGTGATGTTTTCTCCACAAAATCTGAAACTTTATCACTAGAGAGGGTGAGTGAAACGAGTTGCTCGAGTCATAAAGAATCAGAAAAGTGCCCTTCAAACCCTAGATCATCACTGCATAGATACACAGACTCTAAAAAGAGAATTGTAAGCTACAAAGATGACCAGCCCAGCTCCAAATGGCATCAGTGGGCAACCTCAGTGGATGGCTTCGTGTTGCAGAAGCACATTTCACCCATGCCGAAACTGAATGATGCACACAAACGGCAAGCTTCAACTTTTACAGTTGAATCTGGAGATTTGTGCGTTATTTCCTGTAGTCGGTCTCCAATCAGTGACAAGAGTGTCCAACTTAAAGAGGATGACATCATGTCACTAGCGCCCAGTGAGTGCAACACAGAAGTCCTTGTTAACATGGAACCTGCCACCAGTTCGTTTCCTTGTCAAGCTCATCAGAGAGTTCCTGAGGACCTGCCCATGCACAACAAGTTCACCAACTGGTCGGGCGTCAATCAACAATCAAAATCTTCAGACACACTGACGACCTTGCTCAGCAGTGACAGCAGAAACTGTGCTGAGTGTGGTGAGATGGAGAGTGTTGGTCTAAATGTGGAAGTGCAGACTGATAGAAGAGCACAAGAGATCATGAAGCTGCGACAGGAAAGAGAGCGGGTGATGGCGACCGTCAGCCTCAGTGCGAATCCAACTCCTTTGACTGTGGAGCTGACGGAGGCTAAGCTCCATTATGGTCTGGGGGAGACAGATGCCCTGTTGAAGATTTTGTCCCCAAGGTCCAAAGAAGAGCTGCAACCACTGACCTCTGCTCCCACTAAACAGCAGCTGTATGATAGGTAAGGAGAAAGTTGACATAAATACATCTTGACATTGTAAAAACCTCTCAAAATGAAACATGGCTATTAGATTATCTTATTACATACTTGTTGAGTCTGTTAAACGTTGATAGCCAAAATCTTATTCTTGGATCTCAGTGGTTTTGTTGTATTTCATTTTTGTGATTCTCTCAGACACCGTAGAAGCATTGAGGGCTTTAGGCTGGAGAGGGAGGAGCGCCTTCAGACATATCGGCGAGCTCGTAGCCTGAGTCCCAGCAAGCATCCGGGCTCCTCTCCTCAGGAGGCTGTTTCATCCTCTAAGGTGCCCGCTGCTATGCCAAGTCAGCGCAAGGAATATCTTCAACAGCTCCACCAAGAGGTGATAGAGAGCACCAGGTGAGACCATTTGAATCTAATTTTAATACTATTTGTGTGTAGTTTGTATATGATTTTAAATGTAACTGTTTGCATTAATGGAGAATATTACATGACATGTAAGATTGATTATGTCTAATTATCTGTACCAGGTTACCAGATACTCCAAGAGGAGAGTATCCGTCTGACATAGAGCAGCTGCTGCGTGACTATGGCCGAGCCAGGGAGGAAGCCAGGACAGAGATTGCAAAGGCCCGAGAACGACTGCGAGAGAGGACAGAGCTGGAGAAGAGGCGGCTTCAGCAACAGGCCCTTACCCATGAAGTTAAGGTCAGTTTTTGTGTATCACCATACCATCAGAATGGTTAAGGTCTGTACAAGCACATAAAGAACCCCTTCAGGTACGTTCAAAGATATAATACTCTTCCATTAATAATAAATATGATAACATGTATACATTATTCCAATCACAACTTTATGATTTTTATATATGTGTGTGTGTGTGTTTTTTTTTTCATCATAATTGTAAGTGTAATGCTGGAGAGGAGCAGACTGTGAATATGTGATGGTTAAATGAATAGTTTGGACTGTATGAATACAATAATTTTGACTCCCGTTGTCCTAATGTCAGCAGGATGACCCAAAGCATCGGACAAGAATCAGCAACAGCACTTTATGCACAGGATCCAGTCTAAGTCTGTCCTCTGGACCAACATCAGGATATAACAGTGGGAACACTGCTCAACTACAGCACAGCAGCAAACCAGCATTAACTGGACAGGTTGGTCATTATTTCAGGAAAGGACACAAGACTTGATATAAAATTTTGGGCTTTTTTACATTCGGTCTCATGTTTTTGTATTTGTTTGTTTTGGTATAAGTTACATGATACTGTTGACACTTTTTGTTTAGATCAAAGGGATCCAGGACGAAAGGCAGAAGCTAAAGATACGCCCTCCTATATGTGGTCCTCAGAGTGTGAAGACACAGCAAACCCACGGTAACAGCAAGTCTATAACTCACAAAAACTCAGTACCAAGTAAACATGCTCAGTATCTTGGTTTCCACCTATCTTATTCACATTTTTATTTAAATTCTGTATTATGAATGTTTTTACCAGATGTCCGCCTTGAACCAGCTGTCAGTGAGTTTGAGCCGCTGATGACTTCATCTCCATCACCGACAGTATGTGCACGTCAGCGCGCAGCCTCCTTTGGCTCCTCCACATCTTTATCTTCAAGCTATCAGGACATCACATCCATTCTCCTCAGTCAAGCTTTGGCTGAAGTAATGCAAACAAAAATGATTCTTTCATTACTTTATTTATTAATTTAAACATACTCTCTGAAAATGAGCATTTTAGCAAAAAACAAAAACAAACAGAACTAACTTTTGGTCTTTCATACATTTATTTTCAGCTAATTGGGATGTTCTTTCTCTCCAGGTCCGATTAGCTTCTTATGGGGATTTGGACAACCTGGTGATGGGCAAAGCTACAGCAGGCTGGAGGTGAGTTTGGTCCTTTCAAGGATCAACTTGACTGCTTTAACAAACCACAGAGCATCTACAAAGTAAAAGTTTCCACATTTGAAACAGGCTTCACAAATGTGAATTACATGCTAATGTAATAAATCTGATTTTATTCAGGTACCAAGGAAAAGAGCGAGGAATTCAGTCATTCTACAAGCCTTCATCCAGCCCATCTGTCCACAGTTTTCTAGGAGCTGGGGAGCTGGACAGATCTCTGGACAGTCTGTGGAATATAATCTGTCAGATGTCTAAGAGCCACATGTACAATCAGTCGGTCCGTTCTGTGTGGACACGACCACTAGATGACAGCACTCAGCTGGGTGAGCTGCTATAACATTCCTACCCAGCCTACCGTATATCCTCATTTAGAGTAAACGGTCACATAACAGCATGTTTTAATCCAGAACATGACTTCACTGATCTTTGCTAAATTAATATGTATTTAGTTTACATTAGAATTTTCATTTCATACTACTGCTAATTTAATACTTAAACTGTAGGGCTTCTCCCTGTCTATCATTGTGTGTGTGTATATATATATATATATATAAGATAGCTTAAGTCATGAATCCCCTCTAAAATACTACTTACACCTGAATGCATTGGTTATAATAACATAATGAGATTATCACTTGTAAGCAAAGTACAAATAAATAAAATGCTGCTGAATAATAGTTAAACAATGGCAATTTACATGATGCAAGATTTGCCTTGCAGAAATGTTTTCCTTTTTGCTGAAATTTACAAAGGAACTATTTGTATTTTTTGTCTCCACAACCAAGCCATTTGTACTTTGCAGGGCTTTAATAGACCTGGCAATTTCACCTCAGTTGTATGCACATCCTTCGACTGTCTGTAGTACTGCATAGTGCAGTCTCATTCATCACTGCCAGTTTTGGTATTCTGCACGGCCAAGTCTACTTTCACACCTGCGGTTAATACATCACTGCTCCTTGCTTACTCTACCGCCTCCATTTGGTTTCAATTCTGGTTCGATCCAAAGTTTAATTTGGTTTCTTGTTTGTTTCTTCTCTGATTATTTGAAACATAACCACATTAGGTGATGAACATTTGATGTTTTTATAAAGGGAAATGGAGTAAAGAGGGCAGCCTTCCAGCCCTAACATACAGCAACTTGTTTAGTTTTTCCTTTTTATCAGCTGTATTTGACTAATTTGATTCATCTCTGTTTTTCTGTGTAGTTTACATACTAACGAATCCATCCAGCTGTCACCTCAGCCAGCCGCGGGACTTCTGCTGCATCAGCACCGAGTCTAAACAGGTAGGCTCAGCAGTTCGATCAGCCAGCCGCCTTGATGAGCACAGCTGCTCTACCTTGTGTTAAAGCAGAGGGAGCATTTGCAGCGCTTGCATGCTTGAGTGTAAGGAGGAAAATTCCATTTAATCACTTTAGAGCGCCATACAAATAGAAACTGACCAGAACGCTACGCAGTTTGTAATCCACAAAAATTAAGATGTGCCATTTTGACTGTGGTCATGCTCACAGAACACCTGGTGTAAATGACACTGACCCACAGGCAGTGACTGTGGAGTAAACTGTATCAACTGTTGGTTATCAATGTCAGTGTAGGGTTGTCTCTCAGCCAATCAGAAGGCCACCCTGCTTCTTTTATTGATGGTTTTTCTTTTTTTTTTTTTTTTTCCCTCTCTCTGCCTCAGGGTGGTCTGTACATGCTGGCAATGCAGTCTGTGTTTGAGGAGTCTCTGCCTCGGCCCAGTGTAGACGCCATCAGGGGGGAGATGATGCCCAGTTGCTGGATCCTCCAGCCAGTTAGACACAAAGGACAGGAAGTCACTAGAGTCATCTACCTGCTACAGGTGAGATCTGCTTGCTGTAAGCTGCGGTGAAGGAATAAATGTCATTAAACCTAAACAAAATGAGTTCAATTTTTCTTGTTTTTAAATTAATCATTTGTATAAAAGGAAAACAAATGAATAAAAATCCAGTCAGGAGAAACTAGAAGTGTAATAATAAGCGTACACAACTGTAACTTATCAGGAGGAGGGCATGCCATGACTTTGACTTTCTGTGTTGATCTATGGCAGGATGACTTTACGGCTCACCATTGGCAGGCCTGTAACTATTAGACAAATTGGTTTCATTGACCGGAGGCTCTTGAATTATCCTTCCAATACAGATGATACAGGCACAACACACTAGTTACACGCTAGCCTTACTTCTTTTTTGTTATTTTCAATTGTATATAAATAAAATAATTTTAAAAAGCCATAAAAGAAACATGTTAAAATGTGTAAGAAGGGTAAAAGCACAAAGGGCTTATAAGCAACCCTCCACATCTTAAACTTCTATCTAACTATATGCAAGATCCCCCCACCCCATACCCATCCTCTCCGACACACAGACAGAATGCACAAACATGTGTGCATATCTTCTTATTAACCAATAATTTAGGTTCACTTCTAAACGATGCATTTGCAGTTTAGCACGTAAACAAATTGTCGTCGCTCTGTCATCTTTCTTGTTCAGCTGGACCTTGGAACGCCATCGTTTCCTCGCCGACTCCTAAACACTGTTGCCAGGAGACAGGCATCTGTCATCGCAGACCTGGACGTTTTTCTTGCTTCATAAATCTGCAGGTCATATGAAGCGCAGTGAGCACTTGAATTTGCACCTAAATTTTATTTACTTGTCTTATTTTTTTTACTATAAGGGCACTGTTACATTTGTATGCAAACACAAAGTTGAAAGCAACTTTTTTGTATGAAGGATTTTTTTTTATTATTATAAAATATTGAAATATTTATAGTTGTACAGTGTGTTTTACCAAAGATTCATCGAGAGATTTAGCTGCAGATTTTGCAAACTGAATTTAGGTTTAAACCACTTTTAGGGGTCAAATGGTTATCTATTACAGATAAGGGTGTTTTTATGTTTTAAATGTACACACACACACACATTCCAGCACTTCCACATATGCATGCATTATAAATAATAAAAGAAATATTTACAAACTAATCCTTTAATCTTTAACCTCAATTTAAAAAATTTATTTAAATTATTCTACAGACGTTTTCCAGCAAAAATTAGAAAATGCATGTAAGCTATATATTTGATAAAAAAAGTAATTTATTTAAAATTCACACACATAATCTGAGCAGTTAACTGTAATGTGTGCTCAGCTGTGAGGAGTATAAATGTTAACCAGCTCTCTATCAGCAGAAAATATGTTTTTCTAAAAAGTTAAGAAGTAAAACGCATAAATGTTTGAAACCTTTTTGCAAGTTAAAGAATAGTGGGCAGATCAACTTTGAACCAAAAGCTGAAGGTTTTAGCCTCTTAGTTGAGTTTGTGGCCTTAAGTGTCCTAATGGTGTAGATAAAAGCCACCAGCTCCAGTGGTCTTACAGATTAATGGTACAGCAGTTTAAAGGGTTTTTGTTTTCCATTCAGTTTTAGGCCTTGTATTTAATTCCATTCCTCTTGCCTTGTGTTTAAAATACTGTTCAATGTGTTCCACTGTTGTGATTGTGTTGTGTTAGCAACGCACTGTGCTGTGTTTATAGCTGCTTGCACAGAACTTTTTTATGCATTTGCTACAGACTAAAAAGTGACTGTTTTTGTTTGTACGGTTTTTAAGCTATGCAGAGGCTGATCAAAGACAGGAGCACTCTCAGTCAAAGCTGGCTCACCTGTATCCACATATGAAGCCATATTATTTACACTAGTAGCATGTTCAGAAACGTCTTGGCTCTGCAGCTGCAACGCTGAGGTTGTGACTAAACAGACCCAGAAGAACCAAAGAGAGACAAGTGAGGTAAAAAAAAAATGTGGTGACAGCTGTTTATACTGATTTGTTTTTTATGTATATCTATATATTTTTAAAAAATGTCTGTAAACAGTTCTTATTTATATTTGGAGTGTGATGTACATTATATTATAAAAATGTATTGTTAATTAGCTGATATTAGTTATGTGGACTTTTTTTTTAAGAAAATAAATATTTTTAAGCAAAATAAATTTGTTTTCACTTGTTTTTTTAATGGAAATCTTATATTCCTTTTCACTTCCAAGAAAAGATGTGGCTGGGTATCACACCCCACTATCATTAACTGTTGTGCTTTTGTTGGAAAGCCTGATTGGTCACCTTTCATGAGATAAACCTTGTAAGAATGTGTTACGTCCTCATTTTCCTAGGGGCATAAGGACGGAACATAAAGTGAGTCGGACACTGGATCAAAGAAAATACCACAATTTATTCGCCTAAATACAAAACAAAACGGTTCACAAAAACAAATAAATGATCCAATTCCGACTAAGAAAATGGTCTGTTAAACAAAACTCAATCAAAACCAAAGACAATAAGCCAGACTGAAAATGTCCCTTTTATTTCTGAATTCCATAGATTGCTTGTAAGTAAGAAGTGCTGGCCCAAATTATATCACAGTAAGAAATGTAAGGGTAAATTAAACTGTAATATAAGGTTAAGAGTGTGCTGTTTTTTAAAAAAAAATACTGTTTAACCCTTTTTATAATGCTCAATGAGTTAGAAACCTTCTTACAAATTCCCAATAATTCTTAAAGCATAACTTTTCATCAACATAGACACCCCAGAATGTTGCGGATGAAACTTGTGCAAGTGCATTATCAATGATAGTAATTTTGGCTCTGTCTGCATTGTAATTCTTGTTCTTTTTTCTAAAAATAATTAAATTCGATTTCTTGATTTTAATTGATAACCTGTTTAACTTAAACCAGTGGGGGAAATGAATGAGTCCAGCATTTGCCTTGACAATAAGGGAATCAAACTTTGTCAGAGACAAAGAAGTTAGTATCATCAGCAAATAATATAGGTGACAATATACTTGAAGAATTAGCAAGATCATGAACATATATTAAAAACAAGGGTCCTAAAATGGACCCTTGTGGAACACCGCTTTTTAGTACAGCTGTAATGGATACCCATTAAAAAGAACAAATTGCTCTCTTCTGTTTAAGTAATTAGCAACCCCTTGTAAAACCTGTTTTTTAAAACCATTAAACATTTTTGATAACAAAATTTCATGATTCACCGCATTAAAAGCCTTTGATACATCTTCATTTTTCTTCAGAGCAGCAGCAATTTTCTCTCTGATGTGTAAAAGAGCCATATATGTAGAATATTTCTTCCTAAATCCATATTGGTGTTCGAACAAGATGTTGTTATCTAAGTGTTTCATGATTCTATTTTATAGTAAATTTTCAAAATTTTCAAAGTTAGGAAGAATGGATATTGGACGATAATTTGAGAATACTGATTGAGCATCAGATTTAAAGAGCGGAATAACCTTGGCAATTTTGAAGGGTTGAGGGATAGTACCTGATTCAAGAGTGGCCAGGAGAGGAGTTTTTAAGGCTCATAATAATATCAAGCACTTCCAAAGGCTTTACAGGTTCAAAAACATTTAGGCTGGCATACTCATTACTTATAAAGTCATCGGGAGAACCAGAAACGTCACCAATATGTTTTGCAAGACATGGTCCCATGTTCATGAAAAAAGTAATTGAATCTACTGCATCTGCGATTCGGGATGGGTCTCTTGTTTTTACTTCGCCATCCTGAAATTCAACTGGGGGTTGAAAAAGAGGCATGTCTCATGCTAAGCAATACTTTCAGAGTGTCCCATGTACATTTAATGTTATTTGTAAAGCTGTTAAATCGATCACTATAATACTCCCGTTTAACATTTCTAAGATGATTGTATTTGTTCCTAAATGATTTGTATGAAGCATAATTATGAAGCATAAGGAGTAGGACTTTGTAGGTATTTTATATAATTTATTTTTTACTTTAGCACAGATTTCCTAAGTTAGGTAGTAAACCATGGTTTGTAAAATTTTGCTGAGGTTTTGTTGCTGTATTTTTGTGAGAGGAAAACATTGATCAAACACAGAATAGAACTTGGTATAAAAATAATCATAAGTTGTATTTAAATTTAACGCCCCATAGACGGCATCCAAAGATAACTTTGTCAATATCTCTCTAAAGTTGTTAATATTCCTGTCACCGAACTTTCTAAATAAGACATGCTTGATTTACTGTGTAAAACAGAAAATTGAAAGACAAGCATATGATCTGTTATGTCAGTGCAAAGAATACCTGATGTGTAACATTAGAAAATGCATTCGTAAAAGTATTATCCATCAATGTAGAGGACTTGCTAGTTATTCTTGTGGGCTTCTTAATTAGAGGATTAAAGTAATTGGAAGACAGTATATTTGTGAGGTCATCAATGTGATGTTTGATTTCCTCAATTAGAAGATTAATATTAAAATCACCTAGTAAATAACAAGGTTTATTCTCCTTGTCAACATATTCCAGTATATCTAATAGACCCTCTTTAAACTTCTTAAAGTCAGTATTTGGCAGTCCATATATACAACCTACAATAACTCTTCTGTTCTTATTCCAAGCAATAGTTTGCACCTCTAGAAAAACAGCTTCATTGTTGCAGTCTTGAAACTTAACTTCAAGATCAGTTCTTTGTTTGAATTTAAACCCTTTTTGGACATATAGAGAGACTCCACCACCTCTGCTTCCTCTACATCTATGTATAATCAGCTATTTTAAATAGCGGGTTGAAATCCTCTGGAAGCCATGTTTCATTTAATACAATAATTGAGAAGCTTGTCATAATTTTTTAGAAAGACATATTCAGATGTAGAGTGGACAAGATGTGAGACTCCTTGTATGTAGAAATAATGGAATTAAACTGATTTTCAGTAAAAAATAATCACATAAGGACGGACAAAGTAATACCATGCGAGTCAACATTTGCAGATACATTATTTAAAGACAAAAATAAATCAGGATTAAATGAATTATTATATTCCTTTTTGTCATTTTGAGGCTACAAAAACTGAAGATCATTGTTCATTAGTGCATTAGATTCGACATTCTCAGTGGTAAAAGTATAACATGAGATAGTTTCCCCTTCAGCATGTGAACACTCAGCTGCTTTAGACATAAAGTATAAGACAAATGACTATATGATTTACAAAACCTTGGGTAACATTTTATTCTACTCACTACGGCTATTTTGTTGCTCTCTCCTGGGTTGTACATGAGTATCATATTTCAGATAGGCCCATTCTCCCCTTGCTCTAGCAGCTCTCATCTGAGTAGCAATTCTTTACGTTTCTGACTTATAACATCTGTAAAATCTTTGTTTATGTAAAAGTTGGTACCTTTTAAGCTGTTTGCTTTTGAAAGGATTGGCTGTCTATCTTTATACCTGCACATCTTAACTATCATAGATCTTGGCCTTTTGCCATCGCCATTGTTTAGAGGTCTTCCAATGCAATGTGCTATTTCTATTTTTATATGTGTTGGATCAATTTTCATTTTTTTACTTAAGATTTCTCTAAATTTCTTTTCAGAGTCAGACCCACTTTCTTCAGGTGATTCTGGGATGCCATCAATGACAATATTGTTCATCTAGACAGATTTTCTAAATACTCAACTTTGTCCAAACAGCGTTTGTTATCAGCTAGAAGAGCCTCAGTGTTGGATTGAAGATGTTTAATAGAACCAGTGGTCACAGATTCAAGAGTGGCCTTCAACTCATCCACTTCCCTTTGAGAGTATTTTGGGCTCCTTTTGATCTCCTACATTTCTCTTATCAAGTCATCATAACGCTTATTGCTTGAGTCATTAAACATTTGTACAAATCCCTTGAAACTGTTCTCTTGTTGCATGATGAGGTCTGATGGCTGCTGGTAGCTCCTGGGCATGGTAGCTACTAGCCTGGTGGCTGCCAGTGGTTCCCGGGCCTGGTGCCCCCTTGGCCTGTCAGCCACTAGGTTGGTAGCTGTAGGTGTACCTGGGCGTGGTAGCTACAAGTGTTTCCTGAGCCTGGTGTCTCCTGGGCCTGGTAGCCCCTGGTATATCCCGGCCTGGTAGCTGATAGTGGCTCATGGGTCTGATGGCTGTTTGTAGCTCCTAGGACTAATTTCACCTGGGCCTAGTGGCTGCTGGTGGCTCCTCGGTCATGATATACCAGTTTCAGAATGCTTTAGAAAACTGCTTGGTACAGGCCACAGCAAACTTCAATGTACCAAGATGTACCCATGTGTGGCAAGCCCAACAAACTGAATGAGCCAAGTTTGACGTCTTCAGGTCCAGAGGCCCCACAAAATGTGGACTCAGACAGATCACAGACCTCCAATCTTGGCATTTTTTATTCTTTAAGAACTTCACAAATCCAAATTGATGAATATAATATCATATAATAAGAGGATTACTATTTTAGATTTTAGAAAGCAAACTTTCTCAAACAGAGGAGGCGGCAGCTGTCTTGGACGATGTATGACTGGAACCTGATTGACACCTAATTGATAGACAGCTGCAACAGAATGGGATTCAGCATCCAGTGGTGGTGCCATCCTGCACTAAAATGAGACCAGGCTTGTGACCAGCATGAGGAGGATGTGCCAAACTGTTGTGGCTGTATGGATCTTCCTCACGCTGCTGAGAATTATGACAGTTTAAAATAAATAAGGTGTCAAAATATTCTAATATGTATTTTCTTCTAATAACTGGGAGAGTTAAATCACCAAATCCATCAGCAATATAAAACAAGAGTGAAGACAAACAAGATGATATTGAGGGGAATGTGGCTGTTTTCACAGATATGTGATCCTTGCAAGTCGTAAAAGTGACCAATCAGGATTTCAAAAGATCCAACACCATTGATATTATTAAAGGAATAAAAGAATCGACCAAAAACAAATGTCATAAAAGCCGTAGAACCAAAACCATAGAACTATGGAAAAAAGTTTAAATATTAAAATATTTGACTACAAAGTTCAACAAAAAACTGAAGTATCGGTAAAAAACAAAGTTTATTTTAAACTTGTGGCATGCCCTAGTTCTTCATGATACCCCTGCACCTGCATGGTTTCCGTACAGCAACTTTAAACATATCTATTCTGGACCTTTTAAACAGAAAACAACTGTATGATAAAGAGTTCATTAAAAGTTGCAGCAGTTATTAAAATTGGCACTACAATCGGAACAATTCTTCATCCAAATAAAGAAAAAAATTTTTGGAAATTTTTTAAACAAGTTGTGCCAGCATCACATCATCTGACAGGTGTTTTCACTCCGACCTCGGCTACATGTCCGGGCTTCTCTCTGTCCTGCGTGTGAAATGCAGAGGTGACATTTCTGTGAGGGTCTGGGAGGGTGTGTGGTTGATGTACGTGCGCGATTACAGCACGGGCGGGGCGGTGTGTGTGTGTGTGTGTGTGTGTGTGGGGGGGGGGGGTCTGGAGATCAGAAGTGTCTCTGCCATTTAGAGTCACCAGCTCTTGACAGGAATGTCCGTCCCCTGCGCGCACAGATCATGTACTGGATGCGCCAACTTTATTTTTAACCCGGCAGGGTGGGTCAGTCTCTGGCTTTCGGGAATGACCGTGGAGCGCGCGGCGCCTTCAGCCCCTTTCCCTCGTTCCCCGTGCAGGACCGTGCCTTCCTCGCGTAGTGGAGACCCTCGTACGCTCTGACCAGGACCCCCGCCGCTTCAAATGGGATTATAATTGGTTTATTGGCAGGGAGAAGGCTGAACACAAACACTTTGGGACAGGACAACATCCAAAGATAAGTAAGTTCCAACTAAAATAATCATTAAATTAGGTAATTGGCAAATTTACTAAAAAGTTTTTGTTTTAGGTAACTAAATTCTGCTCCTGTCATGTTTACAATGTTTGTTTTACCATTGTACTCGGGTGGGTTACAAGTTTTCTATAATCCACCTGTTGGCCCGGGTTGCCATATTTAATAATGACGCATAGTTTTTAGAATGATTTAATCTGAAATTCCGCTTGAAATCAATAAATAGTCTTTTTCTTAATGAGGTGACACATTTAAGTTGTTTGTTGTAAACTCGTTATCTTGAACTGTGAGAAGGCCGCAATGACGTGCGGCGATAAAACTGCGCACAAGTAATCCACCGCGCGCAAGTATTACGCATGGAAATGTGCCCTTGCCAAAAATATATTTTGTTAACCAATGAAAGAAGTTTTGTGATGGTTTATTAAATTTAAAATGAAAATATTGAAGCACTCTTGAACTAAAACACCTGTAGACTTAAAGGTAAATAACAAGCAACATGATTTTGACCTTTTTAGAAAAATGTGATTATGTAAATTGAACGTCACTTTAGTTGTTTTAACAATTCAAATCAAGATGGAGATACTTGTATATTTTAGGGGAACTCAACTCACAGCTGCATTATTTCTATTTGCCTTTAAATCCCTCTGAAACCAAATGGAGTAGAAGCAGCCTACAAGGTCACATGACACTGAAATACCCAAGTGAAGTACTGATACTTGCATGAGCAAAGCTGTTGCACTCCACCAGTGTTTACCTAAGCTAGGGTACTTTCCTCTGTTTCACATTTTCTCTTTTCTCCTCTGACTGAATCCTTTAGAAAAACATTTTCCATCCCCTTTCTTCTGCTTTTGGAAGAGAAAGAAAGTAAAAAAAATGCTCCCTGCACAAATATACATTCCCTCTTTATTTCCCTTAAAAGGGCAAAGCGTGAGTGTGTTGCTCTGTCTGGATGAGAAGGCCCTTTAAAGTAAACACACTCCAGGAATAGTTTATTATTGATTCCTTATATTCACACTCTCTATTGTCACAGTTCAAACAAAACTGACCCCAGCAATAAAGCTTTTTCACATCTTATGTTCATAATTGATGTTCTATTGATTTATGGATTATTTTAAAAAGTATTTGTTGTTTTATGAGTAATTGTCAGTCCTTTTTGCTTTTATGACTAACCAAACACTGCATACTATTGCTCCCTGTTCACTGGACTACAGCTCTTCCTCTCCTTAGTCCAGCTGTTGCTGCTAGTCTTCTCTTTAACCTATACTCTATAGTTCACACATCTTGGCCCCACCCATCTCTCATTTCAACATCTTCCTCTCACTGTGCTCCTCAGAAAAATATGGTTTCTCCATGCGGTTTAATGTGCTGTGCAAGCATCAGTGTACAGATGGAAGAGTCATCTTCAAAATGACAATTTAACTCAGGTGCTGCTTTAATGCTTGCAGCGAGAATATTTGATTTACAACAGAAAGAGATGCAGTCAAGGTTGCAACGCAGCCAGCCTTAAGCGTGAAAACATCATTCAAATTATCTAATGATTATTTTCAGGTTCTTCTTGGTCAATGATCTACAGAAATCCATATTCATGTAATTTCTTTACAAAAAAACACAAAAGACACTCTGAGGTCAAGCAGCACTTTGGTATCTGTAAAATTTCTAGCTTGACATGTACCTCCTTTTAAGAAATTACTCAGAACCCCTTACTCATCTCACAGTGTGCAGCTACACAAATCGTGTATCTAATGACTCATGCTCTGGAGTATTTATCTACTACAGGTGACAAAGCGTTGCAAAGCATTTAATCAGAGGCTAATCAGAGGTTGTTGTCTCCTTCAACAACATTACAAAGCAGTTCAACTATGTTGTCTTTGCCATCTTAAACACATGGAGAAGAAAGGAAAAATGGTTAATCTACTGAGTGGGTGATCATTTATCAACTCATTGACAAAGCTACAAGTTTAAACCTATGATGAACACAACCATTTGGTATAGCTGCAGTGTAAGGACATAATGACCTTATAATTAGGTCACTATAGGGCCAATATGAGTGATAACTGAGCCTTTTAATGACTCATTTATCTTTATAACGTCCAATTCTGAGGACCAGATGCTGTTGTTCTCACTCATCAACTAATGTGGCATTTTTTTCATGAAATTTAAAGTTATAGAGGGACTTCCAGCTGACAGGGTAACCTATTGTTGGTGAGCAGGTATGCAACACCTCCTACTCAAGGACTCCACCAGAGTAGTTTCAATGGATTCATGATCCATCGCTGTGAACTCATATCAGCTCACAGATGTAATTTGTGGCAGTTAGTATTTGCCAGCAAGGAATTTAGTCTTCAGAGAAGATTAGAGCCCTATACTTTTGTATATATCTGACAGGTTGTGGATATAAGTTTGTGTGATGTATAAAGTGGGTTTGTGGCTGTAGATCTGGCCAGGTTGTGTGTGGGATGATAAGGGGATCCCCTGGCAGTGGGTGGAGTGTCTTTGCGCTGATAACGGCTCTCTGCAGAGGACTGATACTGAGCAGGAGGAGGAGGGAGACCTCTAGGATGGCATTATTGTACATCACTGAGGGCCTCTTCTCTGAATATACAGAACAAACATCCACTGTGGGTTTACTGTGAATTCAACAAGGGAAGAAAATAGCTCTAAGTGTAACTACTATCCTTTGAGACACTTTTTAGGTCTTACCCTTGAGTTTTTCTTCTCTCTGTGTGTTTTAGTTGAGCTACGCTTTTTACTATACTTTAAAGAAAATTCAATTTAAGTCAATTAGTAAGTATACATCAGCAAAATCAATTGTTATCAAGCACAATACCTTACCACAATTCACAAGCATCAATATTATATCATGGGCAGAATCAAGAATCTGCATGATTTTCATGCATCAGTGATAATAATTAAATAATGTGCATTAAAAAATATACTATACAGGGCTTTTGTGCATTTTGAGTAAGTTCAGCTTAATAGAAATACCCCTGAATCTTTAACTATATAAACTTTCAAAGGCTTCAAATGAATCTGTAAATAATGAATAAATTACTTTACTACTTTTTTAGAACGGCCCATAAGTACTGCACAGATGCTTCCCACAACTGAGATATCATTGAGTAGAAGAAGCTTATTTATAATATATAATATGCTCTTTGTGTCACCATTTGTTTCTGTAATGTGTAGAAGAATACAGCCCCCTCAGCTCCATTAATCAGTGCAAAGCAACGCTGCCATGTATCTCTACCAGTATGCTTCATGTATTAATGTATTAACACAAGTTAAGACTCCCCGCCTCACTTCTCCTGTCATGCTTCTCACAACAGATTCCCTCTAACGGAAACAAGGAAACACACACATATCCACATTTTGAACTATATGAGCAGCATTATTCAAATAGAGGCGGTTTCTGTCGCATTGAGGGGGTTGCCCCCCCCAGTGCAACATGATAAGGGAGCTATGCTGCACGCAGATAGAGCTATCTGAGTGGCTGCCCATCAACCCGCCATTCCACATGAAGAATACAAAGACACACTGGACTGTCACAGTAGAGCAAAGTGACAAACACAAAATGGAGATAATGAAGGGTGGTGCACAGGAGTTAGAAAGCTGCTTTACATTTATTCCTGTGCAAAAATTTTGCTAGATCACAGTTGAAATTGTTTAAATTTGCCCAAATTACCATTGATTCAATTTGTGTGCCAGGTATAGATGCAGTTGATGAGCTGAAATCTAAAACTGCAGTGAGCACGCACCTCACAGAGGAAGCTGCGTTTCCTCCAAGCAGGGCTGCATTCATCAGTTATTTTCCATCATGTTAGTTTCCAGGTTATTTTTGATTAGAAGTTTGATAATTTCTTCTATGAAATATTTAAAAAGTTTACTATAGTGTCCTAAAAGTAATGTTATCTAATGTTATGTTTTTATCAACCAATGGGAAAAACAATGTAAAATAAAGAGAAGCTGCATTTTAACAGTTGCTTTGCTTTTTTGGAAACATGACTACCACTGTGTCGGGCCTTTTCTAGAAATAAAAGCAATCAAACATAATGATAATCTATCTCCTTTCTGTTTTAGAAAATCTTCAATATTTCCTATATTTCCTGCCATTCTGTGCCATTCATTCACCTCCCTCTTCACCTGAGGACGCCGGCTGCCGTCCCCCCACCCGCCTGCCACACTGGCTACTGCCATGACTTCCACCACCGATTTTGACAATGTGGAGATCACGCAGCAGTACAGCCACATCAACACCCGCTTCGATGTCTCTGATGAGGAACTAGACAATGACAACAGCTCTGCCAGGCTGTTCGAGCGCTCGCGCATCAAGGCCCTCGCAGGTGAGTGCTTGCATAGTAAACAGGCTGCCTCTGTGGCAGGTTCTTGAGATGACAGGCTTTTTAAGAGTGTCGGAAGGGCAGAGAGGATGAGCTATAGCGGGAGAGTGTCTGTGTAACTTTTGCAGGGCTGAACGAGCCTGATTAGAACACTAACCTTTACTCAGAAAAATGACCAAATCACACCACTCACCGTGAGAGGAGGAGGAAGTGTGCATGCGTGTTTTTGTGGGGATATTTATTGTGGCATCACACACACACACACACACACACACGCACCCAACAGCTGAGCCTTTACACTGCTCTACACCCTCTGAAAGCAACTGGGATCACTTGCACATTCCCAGAATGTCCAATGTCTGACCGATCTGGACAGCTGCCCTGCCCGTCTGCCTCCCATAGTATGGATCTCTGGCATTTCTGGCTAAGCTGGTAAGCTGTGGCCCACCTGTGACCGGGTGCTTGGGATTTGAAAATAGCCGTGTTTCTACAGCGGGTGGATGTGTAAGGGGAGTTGTGGGTCATACTATTTTCATGCTTGCGAAACTGCAGATACGAGAGGTCAAACATGAAGGGGGTAAAACATGAATGCAACTCCAGGGAGAAGTGACTTGAGGTCAAGGTTTGGTATTATTTAAAGTGTTGCAATACAAATATAGTGATGCTTGACTGACATGTAAAAAAATCTTTCCAGAAAACTTCAGCATCTAACAGATTTCATCTGTTTGTTTTTTACTTCCCTTTGGAACTGGGTAGGGTAGGCTGAGTCAATTAGAGATGATTCAGGGAAAGCCAGTAATGAAGCTGATGAAGAATACTGTGCAAAGCCAAAACAACAAGCTTAAAGATGCTCCACTGCTCCACAAGGTACCTTGAGTGGTGATTCTTCCAGATCTACTCATGAAAAAAGAAATTATATTGTTTTTTTAATCAACCATGAATTCCAAAGTATTGTAGAGTTAAATTTGAGGACTCCTGTCTGACAGCTAAATTGGTTCATATCTAGCAGGACAATAACCCCAAGCACAGCTTCAAATCTACAACAGAATAACTAAACAAAAAAATAATAGAAGTGTTGGAATGAAAGTTCAAACCTTAGTGAAATACTGAAGCATGACCTCATTAAAGCAGTGCATGAACAAATCCTAGCAAACCTAAACAAACTAAATGAGTCTTCTAAACAATCACAACAATATGAGCCTGATAACAAATCAAAACTATTACATTATTTCTGCTAAAAGATGTAAGCCAACAGTGTAGATAGTTTCTTACACCCTGCTTCTACATTTTGACTTACTTTATAGTATTTTAGTATTTTAATGGGTATGAAGGGCCTCTGTGGGTGGATTTAAATACATGCATCCTCCGTCCAAATAATGTTTATCATGTCTTGTATTTGTTTGCATTATGTTATGTGAACCTGTTGTGCACTGGTTAAAGATCTGAACCAGCATGGAGAGTCTTAACATATGGTGAAAACTGCTTATGGAGCATTTAATTTGCAGGCACAGAACACAGCTGCCGTCATGCTTTGAACAGGCTTACAGTAAGTTGAGTAAAATCCAGCAGTTTTGTCCACACGAGTGAACAAAGCAGCTTTTGTCACTGTTGGAGTTTTTTTTTTTCTTTATCACAATTTGACAAACAAATAATTCATGTGCATGTTAGTTTGTAAAGACCTGCTCTTGAACCAACTTCATAAAGATAACTGAGTGTTGTGCCTTCAGTACCTGATATTATGACCTTAGTCTTGGTGGTCAGGATTGTCTCCTCCTGTCCAGAGCATTTATCAGGACCATTTTTTTCTCCGTCCCTTTCTGTCTCTTTAAGTGATGAAGGTTTCTGTGTGAGTGTTGGTTGGTGATATTGTGTTAGAGTGCTGCTGCACTGATGTTTCTGAAATTCAATCAGTGTTTCCTGTCAGGGAGTGAGAGGGAGGGAGGCTTAAGGAGGGGGGCCAAGAGATGAGAGTCATTGCTGATTTATAGCTTGTAAACTCAGAAATATGCTCCCAGCATGCCTTCAAAGTGCATTCAGAATATATTGAATGTCAAGTAATTTACAGTGTCTTACATGAGCCTAAAAAAGGATGCATGTCTTTTGGATAAATGCTGTTGTTTCATGTGGGATGGTTGGCAGCAGTGCTAGTTGTGCACTTTATGTGCAGTGATGTCATGACTGTGTGGGAGTGGGTAGTGGGAGGGAGTTGTAGATACACGTGTATTTATTGAAACATATTGTATGCATGGATGAGATTTAAAAAACCACTCTAAACTGTAGCGAACGATGCCTGAGCCTGCGTGCCGCCTGAAAGTGGAGGCAGAGCATCCTCACATTAACAGTGAGGAGAGAGTTAGAAAGAAGGAGGAGGAAGGAGGGAGGGAGGGGTGGAGAGAGCAGGAGTGAATGCGAGAGGGATCTGGAAAGGAGGACAGAGAGCCAAGAAACCGAGAAAGAAGAGAAGTGTAAAGCTCCTCTGCTGGCTACAGAGCTGGTGTGTAGTTGTCATTGTTGCTAGGAAGGGGGTCAATATGAGCAGCCCCTGTCTGCTGCGTGCTGCCCCCATGAGCCAGCCCCGGCTCAGAGAGGTCAAGATCAGCCTGAAGGCCAGCAGCAGGGACACTGGAGCCATTCGGAGCAGCAGTGGAGGGGCCCAGGAGGCTGCTAGCCGGCCCTACACCCCAGCAGAGAAAGATGCACAAGTGCGGGTCGGCGTGAACAGCAGTAGCCGGAGCAGGAGCACCCCACCGGTCCACCGGGTCCAGAGACTGGAGAGCAGGAAAATAGCAAAGGGAAGCAGCAGGCAGCAGGAGCCCCAGCACCACCCAGAGAGGAATGGCACCGTCCTGCACACCCCACTCGCCACACCATCTGCAGGGGTCTCCCCCTTCTCCTCATCATCTTCCTCATCCACCACCTGCACCCCCAGGCGTCAGCGGCCCTCTCCCCCACACCCTCCCCCAGCACCCCTCCGTTCCTCCTCCTCCTCTTCTTCCTCGGCTAAGAGTATGAAGCGAGCACGCTGGTTGAGTTACAGCACCTCCAACATCTGTTTTAACTCCATCCTGGATGGACGCTTCAGACAGTTGCAAGGTACAAGGTCCTGGCTGTAGGGCCATGTGTATTTGTATCTGTGTGTGTGTTTGAGTTTGTCCATCTTCCCCTACCTCACAGTGATCGCATTCATGCCCCTCCCTTCCCCAGGGTGTGATGGTAGGGAGGCTGTTCTGTGATGTAAGTGTGAGCTTAGTTTGCCATCCTGTTATAACAAACTTGAAAAAAAGCAATAACAACTAAGTGCACACATCAGTTGTTGTGGTCTTTTTGGTTAACATGTTTGGGGCTAATTTATTCTGAGGAAGCCGTGGCTCTGCCCCTATTGTTCACAGGATTGGCCTTTAATAATTCATTTGCAAACTCTAAAAGAGGTTGTGATGTTTTTCCCTCAACCATTCAAACCATTCGTTGCTATCCGTCTTTGTCCTCATTTTTTAAAGACAACAAACATTTATCATTCTAGCCTGTTGCCAATCCACCATATGGCCGTTACACTTCCCCAACTGTTCCAGAAGAACAAAACATTGACTTGTTTTGTTCCTCTTTTTTCCCCTAAATGATTGCATTGGCTGTGTAAAATATAATCAATTTCTCAGATGGTTTAACTTCTTCCTGCTTGTGTTAAGGTTTTAAGAAAAAGGTTTGCCATCACAGTGGATTTTTTGTGAGTTTGCACAAAGCTTTCTAATTCCCTGATGACAGGAGTGCATTAGTGAAAGGAAGAAAATGGAGGAGATGATGCAGGAACAGAGGGAAATGTTTTTTTTCTTTCTGCCTCTGCTACATTTCACCTATCGACTGATTCTGAAGGCTGAAGAGGCAACTGATATGTGAATCTACTAACTCCTAAAGCATGTGTCACAGAATGTGCCACGTTTATTTAACCACTAATGTCATGAAGTCTTACTTATTTTGTAGTTATTAAGGTGATCTGCAAAAGACTGATGTTGGACAAAACAATTATGACAGAAAAACATCTAAAAAAAGATGTTTATTGATTGTAACCATCCACCCATATTCTGAAGCCTTTCAAAGCTTGCTCTGCTCAGGATAAAGTTTTAGATTTTGCTTTTGCTTGCTTCTTTTCTCAGCTTAATTCTCTTAATGCTCTGCCTGGCATAAATAAACCTCGGAGACATCAAATGCACATTAATCTGATGTCCAGCAGTCTCAGAGTGACAGTTCATCTATTGAAGGATCAGGCGGTTAATCTTTCAGAATGTGTTTTGAGGAAGCTTGTAAACAAAGTGAGCCGAGAGTTTCATCCTCAGCGTCTTGCTCAGCGCGAGCCGTCCTGCAGTTATGGTGTCATGGCTGCAGGACGGGTTGTGCTGGCAGTGCCACGAGTCAGGCTTGGGACTGATGGGGCTACATCCAGTAAGAGCTGACTGTGGGAAAAAGACAGACCAGGCTGTATACAGGAAAAATCCATCAGCATGAATAAGTCATAGGGCTTTCACTGGAGGCAAAGAGTGGATGGGAGATTACTAAGTAAAAACATGTGAAACAAAGGAATGTTTAGGAAGCTTTGTACTGATATACAGGACTGGAAAGCTGGGAGGTTGGACTGGGCTTACAGGCTAGAAGCAAGGAGAAATGGAGTCTGGTCAGTGTTAACTTGTAAGGTGCAGTAGAATAAGCTGGATATACAGTATGGATGTTGCTCATACACAACATGATTAATTAATGATGGATGAACATGACAATGACAGCATCTGCTATGGTAGCACCAATTGCAACCAAACATTAAGCCCTCTGCAAAGTTGTGTTCAGCCTGAGGCTGGGCAGTTTTGGGGGAGAAGCAAAGCATATCTGCAGCTCAACTTGTTGCTGACCAACACAGTGGAAAATTGCACAATAATAAGGTCTGATAATAGGTAAAAACAATCTCAGATGAACAACAAATCATAACATATTACACTATGTCCCTATTTGTTTAACAAAAACTGAGCTTAAAATGCTGGAGCAGTATGTCTCAAACTAAATTTACCTTTCTACTTGCAAAGGAATAAAAAATATGGAGCCAAGTGTTAGTAATAATAATAAAAAAAAGACTTGATTGGCTGATCCTCAGCAAGCGTACTCGCCTTAAAAATAATGATTAAACTGAAAGTGTTTTCTTTCGAAACTAAGATGGGCTCCCAAAGACTAGAGTCCAGCTTCAGTCAGCAATGTCAAAAAACGACAGATTAAGCCAGAAATCTTTGTATAATTTTGGACTCTAAACTAATTTTTAACAGCCACATTAAAGCAGTAACCAGTTCAGCCTTTTACCACCTGAAGAATATATCCAGAATAAATGGACTTATGCTTCAGCATAATTTAAAGAAACTTATTTGTTTTCAATAGGCTTGACTACTGTAATGGAGTTGTTGCAGATATTGAAATAATTCACTAAGACAACAGCAACTTATCAAGAACACTACTACTTGTGTCCTCACAATAGTACAGGTTTAGCTCTCAGATCTTTACACTGGCTTCCTGTGTGCTAAAAAAATGATTTAAAATTTTGCTGCTGGTGTACAATGCTTTAAATGGTACTGGGCCAAAATACACATCAGATCTGCTGACTAAGCCACAGAGACTTCTAAGATCATCTGGGTCAAGTTTGTTTTCCATTCTGAGAGTTAAAACTAAACAAGGAGAATCAGACATCTCACTGTAACTCACTGTATGTTTTCTCGTGTCTGTTTCTTTTGCTTATTTACAACATTTAGTTGTCTTAGACATGAAAAGTGCTATATAAATAAATTTGCATGGTTTTTCCTTTGGAAAAGCAGAGGTTTTGTTAGTTTGCTGGTCTGGAGGATTGAGGTCTGTGGTAATGTAATGTTGAGGAGGAAAGACATTTCCTTTAAGATAAATTATCTTAAAAAATATATTTTCTGTAGTCCATTAATCTGGGAAGGGTTACAAGGTAATTCCCAACCAATTTAGAGTCCATCGTTCTAAGGGGAACAAAATTATTCACAAGTGGAAAACATACAAGACAGCTAGTAATCTTTCCAAACACTGATGCCCCAGCAAGTTCACCCCAAGATCAGACGGTGGTCTAAAGAATTGGTGAATGTTAGTGGTTATGATTGTACAGTTTGTAAAACACTAACCATAATAGTGTTAATAAACATGACATGTTAGGAATAATAATGTTCTACAGAAAACAAGTTACGCTGCTAAAGGTGGCTCTACAAGCAGATGAATCATGAGGTGTGCTTAGTTTTTCATACAGTGCTTCAGCATTTTGGATTTGTTTTTGTAAAATTATGACACAATTTAGGATGTGTTGTTGTTAATCTGAGGTTGAATTGGTCTAATTTTAAGAGCTGGTAAGACCCAGCTAACTTTAAATAGCTTCAAGACAGATTATGGAGAAATTCTGCTTTCATTCTCAGTGCTTTAGAAAACTCTGCATAGATGAATATGATGACCAAAACCGACATTGTCTCTTAGATAATCTCTGAAATTTAATCGCTTACCTGTACAAGGTCTTAAATGGGCAAAATGTAACATGTATCTTGTGATACAGAAACTTTAGATGCCACCAAATCCTGTATCAATAATCAATATGATTTATTATTTGATCTTCAGCGGCTCAGCGAAACCACAGATGGAATTTTAGGATTAAACAGGAGCTTACTGCGGCCTTTGTTGGGTAGTGAGTTTAAAAAAAACTGTTGTCATATTGAGCTTGTTGAATTACTCATCTGCAGAAGTCTCAGCGGGACGCATGCAGACAGCAGCTTCTTTCCCTCACACTCTGTGTTGTCTGTGCCTAAATGGCCAGAAGCATCCACATGCATGCAGTCTGTCCCTGCTCAAGGTCTCATGTTGTGATATGATACGGCAAAACACTGCACATTGTGGGGATGTTCTTTAATTGCCCTCCCGCTGCCACTGCTGGAAAAGCCTTTGCACCCCTGATAGTTCAGGAAGGACTTATCACAGTTTTTGCTCAAGTTTTTATGTATTTTTTTTGTCTCTGCAGCCATTTGTGTGGCTAATGGAGCTTTAAGTTATTTGCATGTTTTAATTGCCATTACTTTTTCATGGTGTGGATATCCGTGTGGACGTAACAGAACGGTGTATACTGCTGTTCTGCAGAGGGGAGCAGAACAAGGCATGATTTATTTACTCTGCCCTGCTGCATCATGTGTTTTACATACAGTACCTCTTGATTTCTTCCCTTTAATGATGCTGAGAATTAAACTGGAGCTTTAAAGGAGCTCACTGGGTGGTGTTTAGCAGCAGGGGAGACACAGTGGGTGATGTGTCTTGTTCTGTTGATCTGGCTGTGCGTCTGCAGAATAAACCTATAAAGGTTGCATCCCAGTGTGTTCTTTCCGTCCTCTTAACAGGTTTACCTCTGTCCAGACTATATGTCTCCATCTCTACCTCACCTTCCTCCTCTTAAATTTAATCTAATTTCTTTAACTTCTTTCATCTACCACCCCTTTCTCCTTTTATTTCTCTCTATTGCTGTTCCTTTCCTGTTCTCCACAGCCTCGGGGTCTAAATCATTTATTACACATGTCATTAAGGATGCACTACTTTCACTCTAAAGTGTTCAGTTGTATTCGGGCTCAGGGATAAACAGGGCAATCTGCAGCAGGGAGAGCAAAGGAAAGTCATGTGGTGCAAGCAGGGATGACTAGGGACAATGTCACGTCACTGACCTGATAAACTATGAGAAGCTGTTAATAAATGTGTGAGTGTGTCTGTATGTGCATTAAGTTGTAGTAAGCATTGTCCTTCTGTTCTCCTTGCTCTAGATCAGGGGTCTCCAACTCCAGTCCTCATGAGCTACTGTCCTGCAGGTTTTTAGATGTCTCCTACTACAACACACCTCTGCACAAGCCTGTTAATGACCCAGTCACTTGTTTCAGGTGTGTTTCATCAGGGTAGAATCCAAAATTCGAAGGACAGTAGCTCATGAGGACCGGAGTTGGCGATACCTGCTCTAGATTTTTCTAAAGAGCCTCATTCTAGTCTTCTATAAGAAATTATTATTAAAGTTGATCAGTAGCTGCAGCTGTCTTGTAGCAGAATCAGTTTTTATGAGTTAGTCATAGCAGAAAACGTGTTTTTTGCTATTGCGATGTTTGTTTTGACCATACTTAGATTTTCTATTTATGAATGTGACATCATCTCTCATCATCTCTTTGCACTGCTAAGAGGAAGAAGAGTCATAAAGTGGGTTTCATTGTGTTGTTGGATATCAGATTTACAGAAGGTATTCCTGAAAAACAATCTGAGGATATATGAGCAGTCATGTACAGCAGTATAGTTATTTAACAGCTAAAGCAGGAGTGTTCAGTAATGATTGTTTCTGCTCCTGTTGCTGAGCCAGAAATATGAAAGCCGTCAGTTTCTGAGATTTCTACAGTGTTTTGACAAGCTGAAGTAATTGTTATAAGTTGTTTTGATATTCATGGTTTGTAATCCTGAAGATAGAGGTTGCATTTTATGGTATTTGTTGAGGTCTTGCTTGTTATGTTGCATACAGTACCTTGCCTGATAGTGAGTCCATAACTATTTTTAAAAGACATATTCATCATGAGGTGTGAAGGTTAGGCAAAAGAAACAATGCTGTCATATTAGTTATGGTCAGAAGTTTTCTCTGTATCAAACAAGAAAAAGTACAAGGCCGAACTTTACACTGAGTATTAATTTAACTAGTAAAACATCTCCTCTGTCTCCAAGGCAGATATCTTTAGACAAACACTGACATGTTCGCTTCAGCCTTCCAGGCATCCACTAGTTTGAAGTGCCCTTGTGCAAGACAGTAAATCCCTACCAGCTCCAGTGGTGCTGCTCTGTAGCTGTGAGGATTTTACATTATTCATATTGCTCATGTTCTTTCTTAACTGTGTGCCCTCATCAGATGAGCGCGAGGCAGTTCAGAAGAAGACCTTTACTAAATGGGTCAACTCAATCCTTTCCCGAGTCGGCTGTCGCATCTCTGACCTCTACCTGGACCTGCGGGATGGACGTATGCTCATTAAACTGTTGGAAGTGCTTTCCGGCGAAAGGCTGGTAATTAGCTGTTTTGTACATTTTTATCATGCCTTCTTTTTGTATTCTTTGTATCTTTCCTGACTCTCCTGTGGCTCTTGCTCTATGAAATATTCTGCTTCCATGCTTTGCTTTCATATCTTGTTTCCCCTGTAGCCAAAACCCACTAAAGGCCGAATGCGCATCCACTGTTTGGAAAATGTGGACAAGGCTCTGCAGTTTCTCAAAGAGCAGAGGGTCCATCTGGAGAACATGGGGTCCCACGACATTGTCGACGGCAACCATCGCCTCATTCTCGGACTCATTTGGACCATCATCCTGCGTTTCCAGGTAAACTGATCACAGGTGCTCCAACCAAAGCCTGTGCTGAGTGCAGACTTGGCTTTGCTGATCATTCCTTTACATGATTCAAACATGCACCAAAAACCTAAAAGGTCACATAACGAAAAGGTACTTACTCTTAAAAACGTGAGCTACAGTCAAAGCATTGCAACAGTTCTTCAGAAACCCATGACCACCACACAACAGGACAATTTGATAAAGGAAGAATATACTGCACACTACACACGTTAATGAGCACACACACAAACAGCTGATCACAGGCTTTCACCTTGGCAGATGTGCGTGATCAGTGCAGAAACTGAGTCTAAATTAACTTTGCTCTCCTGTTACCCTGACAGAGTGGCCCAGTTTTTTTGCCTTTGGTCATGCTAGCGGTATTGTAGCTGATCAGCATGATGGGAGTCCAGTCATTTAAATCACTCCCTGTTATCACAATTTCAAATACATTAATATTTATTAACTAAATTTAGCCCAATTCAAGAAATGCATCTAAGGACATCTAACAATTATAGTTCAGCTGTCTTAAAATTTAACAGTATTTGTTATTTTTTTATTCATTAAGAAAGAAGAAATAGCATTGCTCACAAGTGCAAATGTAGCTCGACCACAGAATGTTTATATTGTAATACTTCATAAAAATGAATATGTTTAATCTGATTTAATCTTCAGCTTTTAGTAGATTTTAGTAGTAGATAGTGGGTTTCTAATAGACAGTTGTAAAGTGTTAGTTATGTCCACAAGCAAAGAAAACAAACAAAATCTGGCTGCTTTAGATGATTTTTCAATTTTTCCTGGAAACAATAGCTTCAGGTTTCAGCCATTATCATCTCTGTTACAAGCAAATCCAAAACATCAGAACACATCTGTTCGACTCTTTTATCTTCTTAGAGGGGCTATGTATTTATTTTTAATTTGACAGCAACATTTTTTATTTTTAGACACAATATTTCAAACCATACAGCTGCACTATTCAGCCTCTTCAAAAAAAGAAAGAAGTAAAGAAAAAAAGAAACTGGAAGTAAAGGAGTTGGCTTGTCCTGTCTGTTTCTTTCAGTCTGCATGAACCAAGGAGAAGCAGAGCTGGCTAAATTTAGCGCTCTCTCTGGGCCTGTCTCTCAGATCACATCACTGCTCTAATTACTGGCTCACTGTGTGGAAAAATAAGAACTTCTCGTTTTACCGCTCTTTTTTTTTTTTTTTTCATACGATGACTCCGGTGTTAAGTTTTGTGAAGATCCGGTCAGACTAATAACATTAATTATAAATTATTTGAGATTATTTTAAAAAAAGCCAAAAGTGCCAAAATGTTCCCAACTTTCCCATCTTTGTTAGCGACACAATATTCTGTGTGAGGTTTTCGCTTATTCTTCTTTCACTGCAAACATTTTGACATTAGTTATGTTTTTTTTTGTTTTTTTTAATTTACCATCCAGCTGTGTTTGCTGTTCTTCATCAGATCCAGGACATCGTTGTGGAAACGGGCCAGGCGGACCAGAAGGAGACACGCTCAGCTAAAGATGCTCTTCTGCTGTGGTGTCAGATGAAAACTGCAGGGTAAGTGCTTTATGTGAACTTTAGCATCAGCAAGCTGCTGTAAATATCCTGTGAGATTATTGCGTTAAAGTGCAACCAGGTGTACATCTGTTAGATAAAATGCTGCGATGCAGAACTGTTTTATTTATTTATGTAAATAAACGTAAAGTATCTTTGGGAAACTGTGCTGTAATGACTTTGGTTGTGTATTCCACTTCTTATAGTTAATTATTACAAAACAAAGTACAAAAGAATTAAAATATGGTGTGCTTAATGGCAATTTTGTTACAAAGATAAAAGGTGAAGGGTTAGAAATGTCCAGAAGCAGAATTTAGACATTAAATTAAAACGAGAGCTCCTCAGAAATATCCCTTCGTGTTTCGTCAGTGACATTTCCTCCCTGTTGTTTCACAGATATCCCAATGTCAACATCACAAACTTCACCACCAGCTGGAAGGACGGCATGGCCTTCAATGCTCTCATACACAAACACCGGTAAGGGGACATAAATTGTGAAAACAACTCTAACCTACTCTGATATATAAACATACAGGAGGCTGGTCTACCTAGTGTCTCTTCCCCTGATTCTTCCTTCATATCTCCCACTGTTTCACCTCTATTATTTTTTTAATCCTAGGCCAGATCTGGTAGACTATAGCAAATTGAAGAGGTCCAATCCGACCCACAATCTCCAGAACGCCTTCAATGTGGCAGAGCAGAAACTGGGCGTGACCAAACTGCTGGACCCAGAAGGCAAGTGTCTCATTGAGGATGTGCCTTTTGAGCTTTAAGACCCATGGGAAAAAAACAAAATAAAAAACATAGGACCATGCTTGTCGTGAAAATGACTGACTTGTTTGCCACTTTGCTTTTTAGATGTGTTCACAGAGAACCCAGACGAGAAGTCCATCATCACGTATGTTGTGGCATTTTACCACTACTTCTCAAAGATGAAGCAGCTTGCTGTTGAGGGAAAGAGAGTTGGAAAGGTGGGATGAAAACATGAAATACACCTCCCACACTTTACTGACCCTGCCCCCAGATTTACCTTTGTCTTCATTTTTCAGGTTCTGGATCAGGCCATAGAGACTGAGAAGATGATTGATAAGTACGAGACGCTTTCATCAGACCTGCTGACATGGATCGAGCAGACCATCATTGTGCTGAACAACCGGAAACTTGCCAACTCTCTGACTGGAGTCCAGCAGCAGCTTCAGGCCTTCAATACCTACCGCACGGCAGAGAAGCCACCCAAGTGAGTCAGAATCAGCTCTGCTGGGTTGTTTTCTAGTGTTTATTTTATTTTGACCTCTGCAGAGCCTCTTGTGGCTGAAATGTAAATTGTTTTGTGTCTCAGGTTCCAGGAGAAAGGGAATCTGGAGGTGTTGCTCTTCACCATCCAGAGTCGTATGAGAGCCAACAACCAGAGGGTTTACACACCTAAAGAAGGGGCCCTGGTTTCAGACATCAACCGGGTGGGATTTCCTACAGAGAATCAGTGCAAAGCAGCACTTTTTCTTTTCTTTTCTTTTCTTTTCTTTGGGGTGGGGGCTGCAATTAGGAGATGTAGCCTATGATAGCAATTACACAAATCAAATAAAATCAAATCAAGTTTATTTGTATAGCCCTATATCACAACAAAGTTGTCTCAGAGGACTTTACAGAAAG
>JBAMHW010000022.1:18560839-18571337 GCA_037177495.1 Rhadinocentrus ornatus | reverse complement strand
AAGGACTGTGGTACATAGCCTGTTTCCAAAGAAGATGTTATAATATCTAGTATAGTTTCACTAATTAATGGATAAACGTCTTTGAAGAGTTTAGTAGGGATTGGATCTGTTTAGTAGGGATTGGATAACAAATGCAATTAAATAAGTATAATTAAAACCACCTCTGGGAAAGACAGTATTCACCCCACAGTGTCCATTTGTCTTATGACCTCTGAGCTTCTCTTCATTTTTTAGTATTAAGGAGAAGAGAGCTTCTCAATGTGAAAATGTTTCAATGTCACATTTCTGTTGATGTGTGATGACGACCAGCGAGCAAAGACTGTCAACACTCAGCACGCTTCTCTTCATCTGTGTGCAGGCCTGGGAGCGTCTGGAAAGGGCGGAGCACGAGCGGGAACGTGTCCTGAGAGACGAGCTGATCAGACAGGAGAAGCTGGAACAGATGGCACGGAGATTCGACAGAAAGGCTGCCATGAGGGAGACCTGGCTCATGGAGAACCAAAGACTAGTGGCTCAGGTGAGACAACAAATGCACAACTACAGTCGACATTAGGTACTTTTATTAAATTCTTTTAAATAGTGCATGTAACTGACAACAGTTGATTAACATTTTTTTGTTAATTGAGGGAAACAGCAGGCACCTAAAATGTTAAGTGGAATAATGGTAAAGTTGACAACTAATAAGGCACCCTCCTTTTTCCGCTCCTCAGGACAACTTTGGTTATGACCTGCCAGCAGTGGAAGCAGCAAAGAAGAAGCATGACGCCATCGAGACGGACATCGCTGCATACGAGGAGCGGGTTCAGGCACTGGTGGACATCTCAAAGGTGTTGGAGGCTGAGCGTTACCATGATGCCAAACGGATCGATGTGCGAAAAGACAACGTCCTGCGTCTATGGGACTACTTGCAGGAGCTGCTGAAGGCTCGGAGAGGGCGTCTGGATAAGAACCTGACTCTGCAGAGGATCTTCCAGGAGATGCTCCACATTATCAGCTGGATGGATGAAATGAAGGTACAGCAGAAGAGTAGGAAAAATGCATTCATTTAGAAAATGTATCTCCTCATCATTAGGCTGATCAAATAGTTTCTTTCACTGTTTAGGCTCGGGTGTTGTCTCCTGACTTTGGGAAACACTTGTTGGAGGTGGAAGATTTGTTACAAAAGCACGCTCTGTTAGAGAATGATATCGCTCTGCAGGCAGAAAGGGTGCAGAGCGCCAGTGCTGCTGCTCTGAAGTTTGCCAATGGAGACAGTAAGTGTAGTAGCTCATTATATTTTTATGAAAGAAATGCCCCATGAAGTTAGTTTGTCTGGAGTTTGAAATAAACATAAACAGTTCAAACAGGTCATTACATTTTAATTCTAACTGTGATAAAAATGATTTTTGTCTGCATTCGGTTCTTCATGTGTGAAGTTTGTTCTAGCCAGGGATGACAGTATTTTCTGTCTGCAGTAATCAAGAATGAGGTATTTTGAGATGTGCTGTAGTGAACATATGCATGTTATTTCTAAGAAATTTTCTTGATGACTTATATGTTCAGGGAGAACTATGAAAACACAGAAGGTGAAATGTATTAATATATCTTGTTTAACAAGACCTCTGTTCTTTGTTTCCTTCCTAGGTTACAAACCATGTGATCCTCAGGTGATCCGCGACAGGGTGCAGCACCTTGACCTGTGCTACCAGGAGCTTTGTGCAATGGCTGCCCAGCGAAGAGCTCGCTTGGAGCAGTCTCGTCGCTTCTGGAACTTCCTGTGGGAAGTGACAGAGCTGGAGAGCTGGATCAGAGAGAAGGAGCACATTTTCTCCTCCCTGGATTACGGCAAGGACCTGACGAGCGTGTTGGTGCTCCAGAGCAAACACAGCGCCTTCGAGGACGAGCTTGGAGCCCGCCGGGCAAACCTGCAGCAGGTCTTGGCTGAGGGGGAAAAGATGATCCAAGCAAAGCACTTTGGCTCCCCGAAGGTTCAAGAGTGCATGGACGACATCAGGAGGCAGTGGCAGCAGCTGGAGGAGCTGGCTGCATTTCGAAAGCAGAACCTCAAGGACACCCAGACGTTCTTCCAGTTTCAGGGAGATGCTGATGAGCTTAAGGCCTGGTTGCTGGACGCCAAGAGGCAGATGAGCAGCAACAACGTAGGCCATGATGAGTACACAACTCAGCGGCTACTGAAAAATCACAACAACCTCAAGAATGAAGCAATCAAGAACGGAGCCACTATTGATGCTCTATCCAAGCAGGCCAACGCGTTGCCAGAGGAGCTACAAAACACCCCTGATATTCAGAGACGTCTGAAAGACATTAAGGACCTTTACATGGAGCTCCTGGTATTGTCTGATCTAAGGCAGAAGAACTTAAATGACACCATGTCTCTGTACACTATCTTCAGTGAGACAGATGCATGTGATATCTGGATGGGCCAGAAGGAGACGTGGTTGGTGGGCTTGGAAGTGCCTGAAAAGCTGGAGGATCTGGAAGTTGTACAGAACAGGTATGCATGAATTTAATTTTAGTTCTAAAACAAACTTATTAATTAGTTTTTAAATTTTCCAAAGTGTTGATACATCTGGTTGATTCTGCTGCTGGTTGCAGGTTAAGCATTTTAGCTCAAGATATGGCAAATGTTCAGTCAAGAGTAGATGATGTCAACAAAGCTGTGAAACAGCTAGAGGACAACAGACATCCTCGCATCAAAGAAGTCAAGGACTGCCAGACCCGACTGAATAAGAGGTGATTTTAATGAGCAGTCCAGATGTACATGTAAAAAACAGATCAGAATCAAATTGTGCGGCTCTAATTAAGCTTTCCCAAATACATTTAGAGACTAGATAATAATATCAACCTACAAATCTTATAACAAATTACTCTTTTTTCAGATGGGAGGCTTTTAAGGCCATGGTGGAGGAGAAAAAGAGGAAGGTAGATTCTGCTGTTAGTCTGCACAACTATGGTTTGGAGTGTGATGAGACAGAGGCATGGATCAAAGATAAGACCAGGTTGATCGAGTCCACGCAGGACTTGGGCAATGACTTGGCAGCTGTCATGACTATTCAGAGGAAACTGTTTGGCATAGAGAGAGATTTAGCCGCCATTGACACCAAGCTTACCTTCCTGAGAAAAGAGGCAGACGAGCTGGCTCAGGATCACCCCGAGAACAGGGCAGATATCTTGGCTCGCAAAGGAGAGCTGAACGGAGCCTGGGACACGCTTAGAAAGACCCTGAAAGACAGAGAAGAGTCCTTGGGTGAAGTCAGCAAGTTACAGACCTTCCTACAAGACATGGATGACTTCCAGTCCTGGCTTTTCAAGACGCAGAAAGCGGTGGCATCTGAGGAAATGCCCACCTCGCTACCAGAGGCTGAGGAGCTGTTAAGCCTTCACAACGCTGTGCACGATGACATAAACAACCACGAGGAGGACTATCACCGTGTGAGGGACACTGGGGCTCAGGTCACCCAGGGTCAGGAGGATGATCCTCAGTACCAGCAGCTGGATCAAAGGCTAAAGGGTTTGGATCGAGGTTGGTATGAACTCCAGAAGATGTGGGACAGCCGCAAAAACTTCCTGGACCAGGGTCTGGGCTTCCAGCAGTTCATGAGGGACGGCAAAGCCGTAGAGGCCATCCTCAATAACCAGGTACTGCACAGGACTTATGCAAATGCTGTTTGTGTTAAGGTGGAAGAGTACAGATGCCTGTAATGACTTTAAATCATGAGTTTGTGATGCTGCAGGCATTCAGAAGAATGCGCTGTAAGGCAAGAATGTGGCGCAGTTAGTTTAGAATTTGCATGATGATCATGTTGTGCAGTCAGCAGGTTTGTTTGTTTTAAAGCAGTTTGTTAAGTTTTTCCAACCTAATGATGGCATATCTGTTGCAGGAGTATACATTAGCTCACATAGACAAGCCCGACACCTTGGATGGAGCGGAGAAGGCTTTGAAGAAGCACGAGGACTTTGTGAGCACCATGGAGGCCAACGAGGACAAGATTGATGGTACTCTGCAGACCGGGCAGCGGCTTGTGGACAGCAACAACCTGTACTCTGGGAAAGTTCAGGAGAAAATACACTCAATCCAGGACAGGTCAGTTATTTTAGCTTTTGGTTGGTGAAACAGGATTTATAATTGCTTTCTATTCCAAAAATATAAGTAGATTTATTTTGGGGGGGGGCAGAGTAGAAGTAAAATGTGCAGGATTTAACATTTTTCTCCTAGGATTTAGCTTTTAGGCACCAGCACTGAGGGGTTAATGCAGGGGGATCTTTCCATTTTCAGAGTTTCAGCTCAGCAGTGAAAAGGCTTTCTTATCTCTGTATTCTTAGCCTTAACAAGAGGCTGCACAGAGGACATGCAAGCTATCCCATCCCCATTACCTCCCACTATTCAGCTTGATAGACAGGCACCTGCAATAATGGATATTGATCTGTAAGTGAGAGCTTTTCTTGACAGTGAGGCAGAGAAACAGATAACTTTTTTCAGTGAAAGGTGGAGCTCACATGGAATCGTACAACATCCTGTTTGCGTTCAGTCACAGGGGGGATTTGTATGAAAAGAGGAAACTATCTGAAACTGTCTTTAAATACTAACTCTGTCCTTTTATTCTTGCTCTTCAGGCTCAACAAGAATCAACGACGAGCTGAGGAGGTGTCTGAAAAGCTGAGAGATAACCGTGACCTGCAGCACTTACTGCAAAACACTCAAGATGTGAGTTCAGTGTCAGTTTACTGTTTATACAATTGTCAGTTAATAGCTTAATTATTAGCTTAATTATTCCTTCAGTTACACTTGACATTATGGTGTTTTCTTCTTTTTAAGTCTTAAATTATTGTGGTTAATTTGCTTAACACATCCTGCTGTGTTTATTATAAGATAAGCTTATAACACTGGGCTAAATCTGGTATTGGAGTTCCGCTTAAATAACTGGAAAATGCTTTTTTTCTAAAGATAAAGTAATTTTTCCTGCATGAATAAAGTCTCCTCAGTATAGACGTTAACAGCTCATGTTTTGATGACTCATTTCCCCCCCCCCACACACAGGACCAAAATTTCAGTTTTCTTTACTAACCTGTAATATTATTTATTCTCGCTGCCCTTCAGCTGACTGTGTGGATCAATGAAAAGATGCTGACAGCACAGGACACCTCGTACGATGAGGCCAGGAACCTCCACAGCAAGTGGCTTAAACATCAGGCCTTTATGGCGGAGCTAGCCTCCAACAAGGACTGGCTCAACAAAGTAGACCAAGTGAGTAAAAAATCCATAAACAAGCTGAAAACTTTAACAATGTTTCCTGGTATTACAGTTGTGTGTAATATGTATTAAATGTGTACAATATTAAAGTTATTTAACAAAAAAAATCTAAATAAATATTTAAAATCATGTATTGCTTAGTAATAATGTTGCAATTAAAGGTTTAAATTAAATGGTAAAAAACAAAGAAACTCATCTTTCCCCAAATCAAAAACATCTCTTTCTTGTTGAGCATTTTAAAAACAGTCTTGTCATATGTGCAGGAGGGTCAGGAGCTAATGGAGTCCAAACCTGAGTTTGAACCTATTGTAATGGAGCGTCTGGCCAAGCTCCATGAGCTGTGGGACAAACTGGAGTCCACCACTCAGGAGAAGGCTCGTCTGCTGTTTGATGCCAACCGCTCTGAGCTTTTCGACCAGAGTTTGGCTGACATGAATAAGTGGCTGGGCGAGCTGCAGCAGCAGCTACAGAGTGGAGAGGAAGAAGTGAAAGACCTGACAAAAGCCAACATCCTGCTCAAAAAGCATCAGGTGTGTATTACATCTTTTTCATGCTTCCAATCTTTGTGAACTTCTTTAGGTTGAGGGAGAAAGCATCTGCCATCTGTGTGTTTACTGTTGGCATCAAAATCAAAGAGCAAGAAGGCAAATTATACTAAATTATGTTTAGTATTTATTTTAGCAAAATCTAATCTGATCTGTTATAAATTTCTATAGGAAAGTTTGCGTGAGTTAAAAAACAAGACTAACTTTCATGGCATTTACCCTGCTGAATCCTGATTAGGCTCCTGAAAAGCTACTGCATCTTTTCTCTCTAATCACGTTTTCCTACGCCAGATGACAGAGAACCAAGTTCGTGACCGGGCGCGGGAGCTGGAGGAGCTCCAGGAGGCCGTCAGGAAGCACGGTGGTGGGAGAGAAGACCAGCCGGAGCTGGAGGCTGAGCAGCAGGCCCTGCAGGGGGAGTTCCAGAAGCTCTTCACACCACTGGCCCAGCGCAAGAGCAAGCTTGAGGCCGCCAAAACTGTCCATCAGTTCTACAGAGACCTAGCTGATGAGCTTGTAAGCATGTATCCAATTTCTCTGCAAGTTTCAGTGATCACACAAAATGATTGATAACACCAAATTGCAATAAAAAGGGTCAGACTTTAACATATTAACCTTGGAATGCCCTCTGCACACGTGTGCAGGTGCACTCACATGTTTCATCAGCTCTTAACAGACTAAAGGAGTTCGATTAATGGGGCTATTAAACGACCATGAGACACCTTTTCTTATTTAAAAAACAAATAAAGGTACATTTTTAAATCTCTCATTTGCTTTACCTTTCTAAATCCAAATCTGTCAGTCAAGACATCTGATGACGGATTTTTGTTTGAGGTGTTGGGCACATACAAGTATTTTAAATAAAGGAGGAGGACGTGGACATTTTTTTTTTTTTTTTTGGTGCACATCAAAAATCAATAAAGCAATTTTTCCTGTTCTGTTTTCTGTATCCTAATCATGAAAATCTACTTTTCCTCTTTGTCTCATTTTCAGCTCTGGATTGAGGAGAGGATGCCCCTGGCAATGTCACAAGAGCATGGCAACAATCTTCAAACAGTGCAAATGCTGTTAAAAAAGAACCAGGTTAGGATTTTTCTGCACAAAAGTTCTGCTAAAACATATATTTCTACATCATTTGCATCAGTTCATTTAATTACTTGCTAAATCAATTCATACCTTTGTCTTCAAAGTATAAAAATAACTTGAAATGGCTTTCACAGTCTCCTGGAGGCTGAGCTGAAGCATTTATATTACTGTAGTTCAACTAAACCCCTTAAATGTAAATTCACACTATCGCAAGACAATGAAAAGTATCAAATTCTTTGAATTTAGAAGCTGGAGGCAGAGAGCGCTTGGGAGTTTTCCTACAAAGAGCATAAGTGAATTAATTAAATGGAGACTTGCCTCAACTTGTGACTCTTTTGCTTCAGAGTGCTTATTGTGTTAAAGTGCAGTACAGTGAGGTTACTCGCTTTCTCTTTCTTTGTTTATCAGACATTGCAGAGGGAGATCGAGGGCCACCAGCCTCGCGTTGATGAAGTACTGGAGCGAGGAAGGAGGATGACTGCTGCTGCCAGCGCCGAGGGCAGACCGGAGGCTGAGCGGATCACAGACCAGCTGAAGGAACTGGAGGAGGCTTGGGCCCGGCTGAAGGATGAGATGGCCAAGCGGCGGGAGAGGTTGAATGGCTCCAACTTGGTTCAGGAGTATTACAATGATGCTGACGAAGCAGAGGCCTGGATTGGGGAACAGGAGCTCTACATGATTGCGGATGAAAAGGCTAAAGTGAGAAAGTGTTATGTGTAAGAGATGAAAATGAGGGATGATTAACTCTAAAAATTTGATCTTTTTATCCTAATCAGGGTAAGGTGTATTAGTCTGTTAAAAAAAATGCAGTACTCAATTAATTAACGTGAGTATTTGTTTGGAATCTCTTTAATTAAGGTGCTGTTTTTTGTCTTTTTTTTTATAAGTAGCTCTTTCTCAGGGCTAAATTTGGAGTACTTTGTTTTCCTGTGATGCACAGACTTCTGTCCCTTCTTACTTATTTACTGCTTGTCTGCAGCATCCTCCTGCTTAATTCTTATCCTCCTCTTTTCTATCTCTCCAGGATGAACAAAGCGCCATGCTGATGCTAACGCGCCAAATGATCCTGAAGCAGGCAGTGGATGACTACGCTGACTCCATTCAGAAGCTAGCTGACCGCGCCCAGAAGATGTTTACAGAGGACCATCCTGATGGGTTTGTGCTTTAAAGATTTGATGTATACATGGGACAAAAATACAGCTCAACTTCTTCTGGTGATGCTAATTTACTTGTGTTGTTCCAGCCAACTGAATGACAAGCATGCAAAATTTGTATCTTAATCGTGTGCTTCATCTAGTAAACTAAAAATCCAAACTCTTTGACCTATTTTTTATTTTACACCCAAGTCAATGAATCAAATTTTTTCCTTCCTCTCCTTTCATTTTCATGCAGTGAGGTGATCATTAGGCGACAGGGTCAAGTAGATAAGCAATACGCAGGTCTGAGGGAGCTGGCAGAGGACCGCAGGAAGAAGCTGGATCACACCTACCACCACTTCCTGCTGAGCCGAGAGGTGAAGGACCTGGAGCACTGGATTGCAGAGAGAGATATGGTGGCCTCCTCTCAGGAGATGGGTCAGGACCTGGATCATGTCACGGTATATTAAACAGAAAAACTTACAGACTTATTAAGCTTGGGCTTTTGCAACATAATAAGAGAGAGCCATATTTTAATACTCACCAATGTAACATCTTTTCCGTCCTAAGAATATTAACTCCCCTAAGCTAACTTTAACATTTTGTTAGCTCTTTTTAAGGTGGCTAAATTTACAAAAAGTATTTTCCCACTCTGACAATGTGAAAAATCTCAAAATAGGTTTGGATTTATCCCTTGAATCTGCAGATTCTGTTGGTTTTTCAGAGCTGATAGATGTGTAGCCACTGGGGTTAATCCTCACTGCTCTCTTAGCTGTTTAAGATAAGACAGGCATGCTCACTGACATGAAAGTCTAAATTTAACCCTCCGAGACCTGAGGTGTTCTTTGAGAAGGTTCACCCTCCTTTTGCATCAGGATTTCATGTGTTAAGAGAGAGGTTATAAAAACCAGCAGACGTTGTTCTGCTTTTTAAATGCCTGCACATTCATTCCAGTAAGAGAAAATTACAAACTTCTACATGCATTTATTTTCTTATCAGCTTCTAAGGGATAAATTCAGAGACTTTGCTCGGGAGACGGGGATAGTGGGACAGGACCGAGTGGACGGGGTCAACCAGACGATAGATGAGCTGATTGAATCTGGGCACAGTGAGGCGGCCGTCTTGGCAGAGTGGAAGGACAGCATAAATGAGAGCTGGGCTGATCTGTTGGAGCTCATTGACACACGGGCTCAGCTACTCACAGCATCGTACGAACTGCTCAAGTAAGTTTTTCCCCCCAATTAAAACAGAATATTCGTATTTGGCTGTCAGCTGTGACATAAGAACATCAATGAAAAAACATCTGACTGAAGTGATGATGAAAATTAAACTAGAAAATAACCTAATCTGTTAGAGAGCTTGATGATAAATAATAAATGTGCAGATACTAAGGGTCCAAGCTTTTTGCTTGAAGGTACTTTGATGATGGAAAGGAGCTGGTGGCTCAGATCCACGAGAAGCAAAAAGAGCTGCCTGAGGATGTGGGTGAAGATTTCAGCAAAGCAGAATCCTTCCACAGAATGCACGCTGCCTTTGAGAGAGACATCACCGCTCTGGGCAAACAGGTATAACACAAAAAATCAGCAGCATGAAGCAAGCTTTGATGAGTCATGCCTGGTGAAAAGAAAAAAAGTAAAAATGGGCAACTGTGACAAAATCGGATGTCTGTGCATCCCTAAACTTGCTGAAGAGTGATGGTAATTGTAAAAATCAAAGCTGAGATAAAAGGACAAATACATTTGTTAATTGACTTTTCCAGGTTCAAGAGTTCCAGCAGACAGCTTCAAGGCTTCATGCCCAATATGCAGGGGAGAAAGCGGAAGCTATTCTGGCCACTGCCAGAGAGGTGATGGAGGCCTGGAAGGGCCTGCTGGATGCCTCTGATGGCCGCAGGGCGGAGCTGGTGGACACAGCAGAGAAGTTCCGCTTCTTCAGCATGGTGCGAGACCTGTTGGCCTGGATGGAGAGCATCATCCAGCAGATAGAGACTCAGGAGAAGCCAAGGTGAGCCCACCTAAAACAGTGCACTAGAGCAGTGGTTTTCAAAATGGGAGCCGCAATTCACTGGGGGCCACCGGTGGGGGGGGAGCCAAGAAAAAACTTCAGCAGCAAGTTTGACATGATGACGTTATAATCTGTGTAGACCTGTCGGTTATCAGGCTGCTCTGCTCCTCAGGCTAGCATGTAGCTAGCTAACACAAAATGGACAGGTTTTTCACAACAAGTAGACGACAAGAAGCAGACCACCAGCCCCGTCCTGGAGGACTCTGCTGCAAAACAAACTAAGAACTCAGGGCCAACTGAAATCTGAAAAGATGATGCAGCATACATTAAGTATGACTTTACAGCCACACAGAAAAACTGCAGTGTCCCACTAGTGTAATCTCTGCCTGTCACTCCCGGACACAAACACACACACACACACACACACACACACACACACACACACACACACACACACACACACACACACACACACA
>JBAMHW010000022.1:18534741-18557964 GCA_037177495.1 Rhadinocentrus ornatus | reverse complement strand
TGTAATTAGGAATGTTTCAAGTAAACTAAATTCTTTGTTGCGATTTCTGATGCAAATTGTATAATTAATGAATATTTCTTTTTCCTCTGTTTTCCTGCTCTAGTCTGGTGCAATGGAGCCCAGTTCAGGTCAGCTGGAGGGGACTGCTGGTGACTCCACAGTACTCATGATGTCAGAAATGAGAGAGAGTGCTTCTCTGGAGCTAGAGCCCTCTGTCTCTGCAGTGACTCCAAAAGAACCCGAGAGGGCTGCCACCATGCCCACAGAGCCCCTCAGAAGCCAGGCAGTGCTGATGGAGGGCATGCTGGGCCGTAAACATGATGTGGAGGGCTCCGGAAAGAAGGCTTCAAGCAGGTACAAGGACCACAGTGCTGTTGTGGTTTTTTTGTATGTTTTAGCTAATTTACCACATGCTATCCAGTATTTGCATCATGCTAAAGTATTTCTTTATACCCTTTTATTGATCAAAAAAATCCAACACTACCTGTGCTGTTAAACTCAGATGTATTGTTCATAAGTCTAACTTGCTAGTAACGATAAATATATCATACCATAACTACATCATAAAGTGTGATGCTAATATAATACTAAATTTACGTCTTCATGGAGTGTTGTTAATTGGTAATAAAATAAATGAGCTTCCTCGCTCTCAGGTCGTGGAACAACCTGTATTGTGTGCTGAAGCCGGGTCAGCTCTCAGCCTATAAGGATGCCAAAAGCTTTGGCCATAAGGTGACGTATCACGGCGAGGACCCCCTGTCCCTAAGTAACGCCAGCTGGGAGATCCTCACCAACTATAAGAAGAAGAAGCATGTTGCCAAGCTACGGTAAGCATCATCTCAATCTTAGCTGCCTCACTTTTAATAGAAAGGATTAAATTTTGATAATTTGCATTATTTGGACAGGATTACTGTAGATGGGAGAAGGGAGTGCAGCTTCATGTAGCAGACTCTTAGATACTTGTTGTGCAGGAAATGCTTTTAAAAGAAATTATTACTTTCAATAGTTGACAGCCATGGTGTGTTTTACATTAAGAGTCTCCAAGCAGCTAGCAGAGATGCTTGGAGACTGCTCTCATCTTCACCACCCAGCTGAAAAATGTCACTCTTAATCCTCATGTGACAGCTCAACCTGTTGCTTTCAATTACTGTGCCCATCAACACGATGAGGTATAATTTGTAAGCCTTAAGGGTTTTGGAAGGTTGAATCTCTTTTTTCTTTTTCTTTTTTGAAGACCTGTTTAAGCATCTTCCCCGTCTTTAAGCTAAGCTAACTACCTTCTGACATCAGCGTTCTACATAACTAACAGTGCAATCTGAGACTCTGTCTTTTTATCTAACTCTCAGCAAGAAGCCGGGTAAGACTATTTCCTAAAGGCATATGAGTCTACATGGTAAATTTACCTAAATTATTTCTGGATTTGATGGGTAACAGTGCTGAAGGGCTGCTTCCGCTTTCACTTTATTATTCTTTGGTTTTCAGAAACCATCTGCAGTCTCCTGATATGTCATTAATATGACAACAAATCAGCTGGGTGCAGATTATATTGTGTAAAATTTTCTCAATGATTTAATGAAATGAGGAAACCAAACCAACGTACATTAAAATGAACACTTTCAAATGTTGATGGTGTTTAAAAAGTAGGAAGTGTCAGCTGATTACAGCTCCAGGTTCGAAAACGGAGATAAAGTGATGCTTTCCAAGCAGCGGGAAGTTATAAACATTCTTAAATCTCTTCTAGTATGGAGATTTACATTGTGCAGTAGTAGTAGATTAGGATTTAGGAATAAGATTGACTGTGGAAGTCCAGACAAGTGGTGAGAGATCAATAAAACTTTCAGTTAAAAGCAAATACTGACACAAGAGTGGTGGCACACTAACTGGGATTACGTAGTAGAGTGTTGCAAGGACATGCTAGACCGGGCTGGATGGATGAAGTTAAATTTGAGCTCTCTGGGTACAATCTTCAAGGTATGCAAGAATGGGAAAATGGATCACTTAATGAGTTAAAAATCAAGATACTTTGCCTGCTCTTAAGTATTAGGTTGGAAATAATCTATTTTGGGCTTGTGCGACAGCTTCTATCAGTAAAGTGTGGATACAAATGTCATAGAGGCAGTCAACAAAGTGAATCCAAGAAGAAGAAAAGCAGGCGTGAAACAAAATAAGCCACCTAAACAAAGAAGAAGAAAAAAATAATAATAATAAGCTGAAGTTTTGGGAAAAGCCGGTTTACATGCTCTTATGCCTTGAAAAGAAAATGTTCAATTCAAGTCACATTTGAAGAGACAGAAAGATTTCTCTCTGTCACGTGCAATTTAAATACAGAACTGGCTGCAAAAATGTGTGCAAGCTGTTCTGACTGCCAAAGGGAAAATAAGTAAACAATCATACATTTTAAGAAAGCTGTTACTAAATTATAATTGCTTCAGGATCTATTGAATCCAGCCTTAGAAAAGCAGATAGCTTTTGCATTAATCCGTATGTTTCAGCATATTCACTTTTAGATAATAACGTCCTCTCACCTTGCATACACTCACTAAAAAGTTACTACAGCATTGACGAGATGACCAAATAAAACTTTTAGAAACTTAGATTAGTTCAAATTTCTGGTCTGATTAAGAAAACTTAAGAATTTTCTTTTCTCTCCCACAGTCTTGCAGATGGCAGTGAATATCTGTTCCAGTGTAAAGATGAGGTACGTTTTTAAATGCTGAGAAAAAGAGTAAATTAACTTGAACAAGTTTTTATGTATCATGACACTCTTAAACCTGTATGGAGATGATACCATTTTCATTTTGCATATTTCTTTCTGAAACACCAGCTAGTTGTGCTCTTAGTGAGTTTGCTATTATCCTCATTACTCAGGTTTAACCTCACAAAAGACTCTTTTTAAAAACATAACCCCCTCAACTTGTTTCATTTATGCAAATAGACAAGTAAACACACACTGGTCCCTCTGGAGGTGGACTTCCCTTTGTAATCTGATGCGGTGTGTGTTTTTTTTTTGTGTGTGTTTGACTCTAGGAAGAGCTCCAGTGCTGGAGTCAAGCCATGGAGAAGGCTGTTCAGACCCTGGCAGCGGAGGAGGTGTCGGGGCCCTCTGGGTCCAAAACCCACAGTCTGCCTGCTCCCTCCTCCTCCTCAGCTGCCCTGCCTGAGCCCAGCTCTGCCAAGAAAGACAAGGAGAAGAAGTTCAGTCGTTTTGCCAAGAAGAAGTGAAAGAGAGAGGAATGCCATCGGGGCAGAGAGTTGCCTTGGCAACCTGGAAAGAGAAAGTAGTATTTGTGTACAATCAATCAGATCAAGCTTTTTATCACTAGATTTTTTTATATTATTTTGTGAGAATTACCAGATATTGTAGTTTAGGTTAATGCCTTCACTTTTTGCCTGTATTTAAGCCAGTATATGACTACAAAGGTTTTTTTTCTTTGTGTTCTTTTTAACAAATGCCAGACTCAAAGCATTAAATTAAAGCACAGGAATGCTCCTTTCACATTCAACCAAAGAATGTTTATAAAACTTTTTTTTTATTTACCTGCAATTTCTCGCTTTCTTAAGGCATGCTTTCATATAGCCATGTACAATACAAAGGCCTCCAATGAACATAAGGTGACTCAAGAGTACTGGATGTTACTTGGATTATTCTGCCTTATAAAATGGTTGTGAACTCTAATACTGTGCTGTTTGAGTTTGGAGCACTACATGCTACTTACAGAGCCAGAGTGAAGTAAGATAAAGCTTTGTAAATGCTGTGTAAAGATTTGATGATAAGAAAAGAGTAGTGCAGTGCTTGTACATCAAGCATAACTGCAGTTGTGCAACCTAAATTCTCTATGCACTGAGAAAGATTAGTCTTTTAAGAGATTTTTAATGGCAACTAAGGATATACAAGCAGTCATGTGACACCCCTTGACAAGATTTAAATATATAGATCAAAGTCACGCTGTGTTCTCAACCAGTAAGTTATTTCTGTTAATGTACACTTGTGTGTCAACCTGAAAATGTAATATTTATGCATTAACATAAAAACAGTATATCTACACACATACTACAGATGCATGAAGTATGTTTAATGTGTTTGATATGGTGCTATTGTAATACTTTAAACTTCATCAAGACCAACTTGACATGCCTTATTTGTCTCCAACTTTGGCTTCTAGTGACAGAAAACAGGAATGCAGAAATCTGGGTTTTGTTTTATAACGGTGGCTCACAAATGCAGGTCTCACAAAGTACCAACCTGATTTCCAGGACAAGTCTAGGCACTTAAAAGTAGAACCAATCATTAGTTACTCATCTGAAATGAAGTAAACATAATGCAGTACATGTTTAACACCAAAAATGCAGAAGTGGATTCAACCACTGCCAGAAACATAACAAATGGCAACATTTGTCTGAATGCTGATCAGTGAGGAGGTCAGACTCTTCTATCAGAAAGCATTAGCACTGCTAGACATCTGTTACACGGCTCTACTAGTAATAATGACTAAAATAATTACTTCAAAGGGTTTAGGTCCCATGTGATAAATGGCTTCTTTTGTAAAGTTGCAAGTATTTGATAAAGTTAATGATTATTGGACTTGGGTGTGATGAAAACTTTGCATATGCAAGTATCTGCAACTAAAGCTAAAGTCACATATCAGCCAGAGAAAAGACACACGCTTAAAAATTAGGTGTCCAAAAAAGTGCACTTCATGTAAAAATACATTAAAGTGGAATACTGATTTAAAGAAAAAAATGTTTGGGGTTTAATCATCACTCCATGTAGACTGAGAAAGAAAAGTGTCAGACTTGCTGAATTAACCCGGATTTAACAGTTGGCCTTGCTTCATGAAGCACTCTTCCAGTCTGGCTAGAATTAATTTAATAAATGTTAATGCAAAAAGACAATCAAATGTTAAATGCGATTATAGCAAAATAGATTTTAAACAAGGTGCTTCTACTTTTTAAAAGCATGTTACGGGCAAAATTAAGTAAATAAATAAAAACCTGCACCACTATTAAAGTTTTATGAAACCAGCCCAAGTGAAGGACAAGCTGAAGGCTGTATGAATCTCTGATTTTCCAGATTGCACAACAGGACCAGGTATGCTCTTTATCTAAACCCAGGATCTTTCACTGTACAGTTGAGGGAATGTGTCTTTATTGTTTAATGTGATGGAAAGACAATTTAGGATTTTAAATAAATATTAGCTAACAAAACAGAATTAGTACAAGCAAAGTGGAAATAGAGCTTCTGACCTGCATTTTAAGGCATTTCCTGAACAGGATGGTGGCTTTCAGTCTCACACTGCCATCTTGCCTTGTCTTGTGGGCGCTACTATCCCAACTCAAGTGACCTCAAAGAAATAATAAATCCATGTGTAACAAAAGGACTGTTCAGCTCAGTAGTTCTTCAGGAAATGTGGTAGCATTGTGATGATCTCAGTGTAGTCTACATATATTTATAAATCTATTATTTATTAAAGAATGCAATGTATGCTACAAAGAACAGAAGTCATCTTCCTGTTACAAGTGCACCTCAAAATGGTTTGAAAGCCTTGCATCTTGTGTAATCAGTCATGTTTGTGTTGCTCACTACATCTACAGTAAACTCGGATTGTGACACTTCTACTCCAACATGTTCATGCACTTCGTTGACTCCACTTCTTCCCTTTTCTTTTTAGTGGTTTTTAATCTGCATTTTGTACTCTGGCTATGTAAAATACCAAGAAATGAGGGAAATATCATTATACATTTTGAGAAAATAAAGTTTAAAATGAATATCCTGAGACTATTTTACTAGCCATGTTTTTATATTTTTATGTCCATAGACAATTTGAGGTTTTGGTTCTATACCCCCCCCCCCCAAAAAAAAAACCAACCTGTTTCAAGATATTTTTTGGAACAAATTTATTGAGTACATTTTAACAGAGTGAGACTAAACAAACAAACAAACGGTATTTTTTTCTTTGAACAGTCATCCATTAACCAAGCTAAATTCAAGCTGTTTGTTTACTATCAAAACAAACTGTTGCATTTACACTCCACTGGCTGTTTTTAATGCAAAGAATGGATGACAGCTTCAAGCTAATCGGATCTCAGCTCACCAGTAACAAGCTGAGGATGATCACTTACGGCAGTACAAAGCCCTGGATAGCAGGTTTCTTTTCAATCATTACAAACTCGAGTGGTGTATGCCTGCAGAAAAGCATACAAATAATTATTCTACTTCAAAACAAATAAGCCAGGAGCTGCGAACGAGACATATTTTCAGCTTATGATATTACTGTATCATTAGTCAATTTTTCCTCAGCGAGGCCTTGACAGAACCTGCCAGGACACATTAAGCTTCTGCTTTCACCCCTTTAACAACTTTCATTTGCATACTGTATATATTTGTGCATCTTGCTGCCAGCACTAATTTATCACCCTTTAGGTGTAATAAGTTTTATTGTAGCAGTGCTGTGAAGATGCATGTTTTACAGGGCAGATACAGGAGGAGCCTTTTGTGTTACAATTGCTGTTACAACACAACTTTAAAGCAGCTTTAAGAGGCTAAAAAAAGGCTGGCTGCATCACTACACAGACTAAAAGTCAATGCTCTGCTGATGTAGAGTCAGTACATAACTAATATGAGCAATTACACAGTATTAAAAACATGTGTTATAAAAGACTCAACATTTTTTCCCCATACATTTACAGACTGTGCAATTAATAAACTTTGGGAAATTAATTTTCCACACATTACCCGATTTGTGTAGAAGCCTATATAGTCTATTAAATTCTCCTGTTGGGAGCTATATATCTTTATTAACCAAGAGGTAACAAAGGGTGGGTGTAATTAGATTAAACAGAATGACTACAGGTAATAAACAGCCACAGTACGTTTTAATATTTACATCAACACTGCAGTGAGAGAAAAAAAAAAACTTGAGAACATAGACATGAAGTGCAGCAGCTGATCTACTGATGTGTAGATATGCTATATTTCCCTAATTAAATAATCATAAAAAGGTTAGCTAAATGCTTTAGGTTTTAGACTATTTTCTCCTGATATTTACCAGCTTTGTTTTACAAGTAATCAACAAATGCGACGTAATGTGTCTAACAGCAGGTTGGTGCAAATGGTCACAAAACTTTAATTCCCATCAGTCAGAAATATTAAAATGTAACATTAGATTGATCTCATTTGGAGGGGATGCTTTCCATTACAGCATAAAAAGATCTGCCATGATTTACTCCAAAGGCACAGTGTGTATATTTCATTTTTCATCTGAAATGGCAGAAATGACATGAGAACAAAACAGGGAAAGAGATAACAAATCATTTCTGCTGAATGAATAATTAAATAGGAATATCTACTCAAAATAACATGACGCAATAAACTTAATTACACAACAAATGTAGAATTAAAGTCGGATGCATTTGACCAAAGCTGATGTTTTCCTGAAACTACATGAGGCCGACTTAAAGACATCAATAAAGATCAGTGACCTCATTCTTACATATTACAACACACACACACACCAAATGTTCATAGTACTTGACTTTAAAAGGAAGGGAAATGAGATAAAGGAAAAAAAAGAGAGTGAAAAGCGGCCGACCTGTGCTTCTTCCCTTACTGTGAATGTTAGATGTTGCCACAGGCCTGATGCTTATTTGGTATCAAGCAGCAGTGATAGACAGTCGGTCACTTCCTCTTGGTAGAGTTTGTCGCCCACTGTTTTCACAGTCCAGCTCGACTATGTACACGTGTGTCATTAAGGTGTTGGAAAATGTATACATTTGTAAATCTTTGTCTCATCCATTTATGTCTTAGTGCAGGAAAGGCGAGCACACTGCGGACAAAGTGTGTCAAAGAAAGTGTGCGTTTGTGCATGCACAGCAGAACAGTGTGTGTATGTGTGTGTAGCTAAAGAGGCTCAAAGTTGATGAAAAGAAAAAAAAAAGACTAGCAGAAGGCATCCTTGTCTATTTGATGAGCTTGTTGGCTCTCTGGTTTGCTTCATCGATGCGCAGTTTGTTCATGTCCGCCTAAAGGAAAGAAGAACCAACTTTAAAATGGCTTTACATTTAAAAAGGTAACTTTCTCATGATTCCACTTTATAATAGCGTATAGAAGAGCATAAGGGTGCACATGCACAGCCCTGTATGTGCTTCTATGAAACTCCGCTGGATCACAAGCAGGAGGCAAGTTGTCTGGTTTTGCAGCAACATCCCAAAAGAGTAAAGGATTTATAGCAACATTTTTTTGTACTGCTTTTCGTTCCAAATGGATAAAATGACCATTTTTCAAACCGGCCTATTCTTCGCTCAGGCTGTCTCTGTTGGATCACCTGCAGCCTGGTTAAAATGCAGCTATTAACAGAATCATGTGAATATGATCATATCCCAACAATTTTAGCTTCTCTGAACCGGCCACCAGTCTGCTTTAGAGTGGATTTGAACAAATTTATTGTTAGTTTTTAAGTGTTTTAATCATCTTGCCCCTTCTTATCATTCTGACATTTTAATACACTCCAGACACCCGAGGATGTCCAATCAGATCCAGCTGGATAGCCCAAGCGGGAGACCAGAGTTCTTTCCCCCCAAGGGACGAACATTAACACCTTCCAGTTGGGTCCTTAGGCAAGAACACTAACTGCTGTGGATAAAAGCGTCTGCTAAATGTAATGCAACGCTTCAGGTTGTCCCGAGGTCCAGGTTTAAACAAATGGATGACCCGGCCTTTTCTGTTGTTGGCCCCAAACTGTGAACCTGCCTTCATTCCACATCAGGTCCTCACCTGGAGTGCATATTTCTAAAACTCATATGAAAACCCATTTTTATTCCCTGGCTTTATCCTTGTGTTTCTCCCAATGTGGAAGAAATATTTAGAGTTAAATGTCTTGATTTTGGCCATTAAAGAGCCACTATAAGGCCAACAGCATCTTCACTGTCAGTTATGGGGCTCCCCGAGGGCTAGAGAGCAGGGATTTTGACCCAGTAAGTACTACTGGGCCAGACAAAGCTAACTGTGCAATGAATAACTGTCACAGTGTGTGTGGGTGTGTACATAGAAACTGTAACAGTCATGAGTAACTTGTCTGCCTAATCAAAAATGTGTATTTGGCAATAATTACATCCACCTAATCTGTCAGACAACACAACATCACTTCCCCCACAAAGATCTGTCTCCATCAACAAGTCATTAACCTCACCTTATCATTGATATGGTCAATCTGTGCGTTCTGCTTGTCTATTTCGCTACCCATGTCCATAGCCATTTTCTTCAGATTGTCAACGATGCCGCCGACCGCCTCAAGATTCTCCTCCATTTCATCCTCGCGTGCATCGTTGGTTACCCTACACCACAAAGAAAGGTTTGTAAATGCAACAGCAGTGCCAGATAAGTCACTAATAAATCATAAGTCCATCAAAAGCTAAGCTAAGCTTCAAGTATATAAATTTACCAAACCAAATTAAAAATGGTTAAAAATAAATAAGAGCAACAAGTATAAAAAAAAACAACGTAAAAGAGTTTATAAAACAAATTAATAAAAACATAGACGAAGCTAAGTAAATAGTTTGTGTTTGAAATAATAAATATTGAATTAAATCGATGAAAACACTGATGTTTGACAGATTCCAGATTTTTAAGAATGGAAATGAGCAGGACCCCACCTCTTGATGTATGGACCAGTTGGTGCCGAGGCGTTCACCTGGACTGTTTGTCCATTGCGAGCAACACTTGAGGGCTGTTTTGACACTACGTTTGAGCCATTGGCATCACCTTCCCCCTGAGTTTCTCCAGAACCCCAGGTGCGCTTGTAACGCGAGTCGTTCTCAATCGATGAAACCCTGGAAGAAAAACAGCAAGTCAGAGTAAACAAGGAAATCCAGGTAATATACCTCAAACACAAACCCACAGAACTCTAAAAACATTCACAACAGGTTATTCAGCTATTACCACAATCACATCTGCTGCTTAGTGAGACCAAGAAGATAATTCCCTACCTTATGTCTTGATAATCAAAGTATCTTCTTCTCCAAAGCGAAGGCATTTTAGAAAGATTGTTTTTGTTTAAAACCAAGTATGATGAACCACAATGATTTTTTACCTCAATTGTTTTGCAACAAACACACATTTAACAAATAAATTCATGTCAGATTTCCTTCAACACTGCTTGCGATTAGCAGCCACATTTAGCAAAAGGCTGCTGTTCATGTTCTTATTTTAGAAAAACCCTCTAACCGATCAAAGTGGCATCTTGGTAATTGATAATAGCAAAGCTATTGAATGGTTGGAGCAAGTGGTTCCAGGAGGGTTGTACAGTTCTGTACTCCCATTGGATTTATTTTTGCTCAGGTGTAAATCAGAGCAGCAGAGAATCCAAAAAAGCTTTGTTGCAGCATTTTGAACAAATCTAAGCACCACACTAGGAAACCCACATTTCTACAAATGTGGAACTTTTCTATGGCGATTTTAAAAATAGGTATATATCCACATATATTAGAAAGCATGCTTACCATTTATCATTATTAGGTTCAGCAGCACATAAATGTTTTATAAATAATGCCCAAACTGGTAATAAGCATTACCAGTTTGGGCAGTGGCATGGAGGTTTCAGCAGCTTAGAGTGTGATGTACCTGTCACAAGGGCAGACACAGAGGCCACAGCACCTGGACAGGTCAGTCAGGTTTTTCTCAGCCTGTCTCATGTCCTGGTTGATCTGGTCCATGCCTTGTTCTACGTTCCTCAGTTGTTCTACATCACAAACAAGAATAACATTATGTCAGAGTCTGCTTTTTTTACACACTTTTATACCCTACAAACTGGTCTCTTTAATTCAGTCCAACTTTATTTAGTTTTAAGATTTAATAATAAAGTACACTTTTAATATTTGAGCTGCTACAGAAAAAAGGGATTATAAAATCTAAACAGGGTGACATTACTAAAACAGTATTTACACAAACAAGAGGAGATATGAATTATTAAATAATGCCCACTATTCTTGCATGTTTTCCCCTCATGTTTGCAATGCATGTTGCAGATACAAGTAAAAACAGAATAATTGGCCTATATCATCATCATCGACTGCCTGCAGCCACTCAGTGAGATCACAAATTAATTCAGTTCTAGTTTAGAAAATACAGAACATTACTTCTGGCATAATGTTTTCCAACCTGCTTAAACTTCTTCGTCCTTGCTTTTAAATGACGTCCTTAAGACATACCCTGCCTCAAGTGGAACAATTTATCAAGAACTCCGTCACAAATTACAAAATGACTCAATAAATAAAACAAATATGCTCATAGAACGAGGTAGGAAAAAACTAGCGGTGTTTTAGCTGCAGTGTTCAAGCCGTGCATTTACCTCCTTGTTGGTCAAGCATCACCATGGTGTTGACGCCTGTCTGTTTGCTCTGAAAGAGAAAATAAGCAACACATTTAGTAACAGACACTACAGTCGAGAGGCGGGAAAAAAAGTTGAATGCACTTCAGAATAATTATACATACTTCCTTATTCAAAACTTAAAATTAGAAAATTTAGTCAATAAGGTTACAGAGTAGGATAGATTGTCAAAAAAAGTTGATTAAAGGTTGTTTTTTTTTTTAGCCACTATACACAACCAAAAAAGGATAATATAACCTATAAAAATCACATTTCTAACCAGTTTATGCAACATATTGTCCAATGGGATGCAAGGTTCCATAAAACATTATAAGGTTTGCAAAGGCTACATGTAATTTCTGTTTAGTGTTGGGGAGAAAACTGGCAAAGGCTTACCTCTTCTGCCATCTGTAGCATCCTCCGTGTGCTTTCCAGTGACTGGAAGAAAAAAAAAAAGAAGATTTAATAAAATAATGACGCATGTTATTTTTCAGTTTTTTTTTTTTTTTGTGAGAAGCATTTTTTGTGTGATTTTGGCACCGTTAGTGGCCGATTCCCTCAACATCCATCTTTTAACATAAAAATGGACACTTTCATTTTTAGGATGTCAGAATATCAGAGAATCAAATGAGTAAATTTCTCGACTCCTTGTATTTAATCTCCAGTGTAACACCTTTATTCCAGGGGTTGATAAAGTTGATGTTGACTGATGGACTCATCCAAGAGTGAATTCTAGCAGATGAGCAGAGTAACGTGAACGTGGCATTAAGAAAAATTAAGAAAATCAAGAAAAAGAACACAATGAACACTGGGGAAAATAAATAAATAAAAACAAGAGATGCAAGCGATAAACAAAAGCAGGAAGGTACACCTTACATATTTATTTACATATATCAAAAACTAGAAATAAGAAAGTTGAATCTTTTGGTTATAAATGTAACCTGTGAGATGGGAGTTTTCATGCACTCTGTCCCTTATTTCTCAATGACAGTTAACTGAATATAATCCTTATAAGACTTACAGGTTTAAACATCAATATGTAATTTAATAAAATTGTGGAAAACAAGTACTTTGCATTGCTTAAAGAGAAGAAATTAATACATTTGCATTGGTTTTCGATTGGTAGCCAGACAAAACAAAAAAGCTTTTTCCATTAGGCTAAATTATCTCTGGAAAGTTTACATTTTTCTCCTGTTTCAGCTAAAAATAATAAAACAAAGGATCAGTAAATTCTACTAAAAAAGCCAGCAATCTATGCCCAAATGTTATTACATCTAGGTGGCAGAACCACAAAATAAAACAGACATTAAATCATAACAAAATTATTCAACAACTCAAATGTCTGGGTTTTTTTCTTTTTTTTCTACTTTACTTGAAATATATATTTGGAAGGTTTGTTTCTTTATGACTATATAAACAGTCACTGATCAGGTGAAATAGGAGAAAAGGTCACATAAGTCAGTAGTCTAAAGCACAACTAAGACAAATGCATGCAGAGACAAAAAGTGCTGATGGCAAGCTGGAATGCAGTCAGTTTAGGGGAGTTACGCCTTTTCTGTCTCTATTGATAGCAAAGGCAGCAAAAAGAGCATTAGATTCAAATAAGTGAGGCAGGGAAGGGACTCAGGTGTTCCATTGTTTCCATCACTAATGAACAGTTAACTAGAGAGGGAAGACCAGACTGTCTGATCTCTCCTTCTGTGTTTGCTCCGAATACATTCATCAGTGAGTTGAGAAACAGACAAACATGGATTGGCGAGTGGGATGTGATGAGCTGAGCCAGGTTTCTGTTGGCTTAGCCAGAATATCGCTTCTGTGGATGAACATTACATTATGTCTCCGGGAATCATTGAACTTGGCAAATTAAGCCTGGAATGACTGTCTTAGCCAAATTTTCCAGATTGGGGAACTGAGACAAATCTGACATACAAACAACTGTGAGGTATTTTATTATTTGCTTGGGTGACTCACTCACAACTTGGTGAGATATGTGTGAGTAGGGCTGGCTGCTTCAATGATCTTAAAATTAGATCAAGATTAAACTTATGTTAATGGGTGCGGCGTGGCTCACCAAGGTAGAGCGGTCGTCTTGTAACCCTTGGGTTGCTGGTTCGATCCTCGGCCAAGTCGAGTTCATGTCTCGGTGTCCTGGGACACCGAACCCCAAATTGCTCCTGATGGTGGTGAGCGCCTTGTATGGCAGCTTCCGCCATCAGTGCGTGAATGTGATGTATAATGTACAGCGCTTTGGATAAAATTGTATTTAAAAACGGGCCATTTACCATTTAATCTCAATGATAAGCATGAGACATTTTCAGTTGATCCATCTACAGAGCCAGCTGTCATTCTCCCAAACTGTGAAATTAGCTGATAAAAATTGAATGATGCCATTTATTGTGTTCCTGAAAGGTGACCTTGAGTGTCATGAAAGAATTAAATGTATTATTATTGTAATTGCTAAAAAAAAAAGCCCCTCTACCAGTAAAATGGAAGTGGCTTGACTTCAGCAACAATGATGTAAAACAGATTAATACAATGTGCAAACTTGTCATCAGTTGGTGAAATCCAAAATGGAAAACATGACTAATCTGTTTAATCATCTAAATGGTATCACACCAGTAAAACCATAGAAAATGTGACATTATGAGGGGAAACGACTCAGTGCACCAGTTCTTGCAGTACAAGCGTCAAACAGCGAAGCCAATCTTGTTATTTGTGGCCGACACCACATATGAAAAACATTTTAAGTGAAGAGGATAAAATGTGGTTTGACAGACATTACGAAATGCACAGTCACTTGCAATCATTAATAATGTGTTTTTGAAATATGTGTATTAACAGACATGATCAAATTGAGATGAATCAATATAAAAAAATATTTTGTGATATTTTCTGCAGTATCGCCCAGCCCTTCTCGTGGGTCAAACAAGCTACATTTAAAGCTTTGTTACAACAACAACAACAAACAAACAGTTTAAGGCTGTAATATACCAGGATTATTAGGAAACATCACAAAAAATGTAAACAACTGGCAGTGTCAGAAAAGACAGCTTGCGTTTGATTTCCTTCAGAGGATCTCATAACAAATTCTGATGTCCTGATATATTGTCAGCCATAATATAATGTTTTAGATATGAGTTGTTACCCAAAGCCAGAGAGGTAAGCAGAATTAGCAGAGGGACCCTCCTATTTCCTTGTCCCTTGTATGATCAACCAGGCAGCAGCAGTAGGAAGACGGAAGAGGTGGAAAGAAGATTGCAGGTTAAGTGAGAAAGCGCACAGAGAGCACAAAAGAAAAACCAGCAAATAGCAAATGAAAACTACCAAACCCTTACACGTAAACTACATTGAAAACTATACAAGGCTGTAGTGTGTTATATTAAACGCACTGCTACAGCAAATCAGTTTCCCACCATTCAAATCTGATGGCTGACCATGTGATGCCATGGAGCGCTGATTAAACAATCATCTCCAAAGATAACAGAGCTCATGACACTCAAACTGTCAAAAGCACAGTGAGGTAAAAGAGCTGTGACTAAATTAGACAAAGCTTTACACACTTTCCATATAATGCCCATCTTCATACAAACCCGAATACAATGTAGGTCTAATAATTCACTTACGATATTTCAGATTTTTTTAACATACTCTTTTTCAAAAATATGTGTTCTGCAACAAGGTTATGGCTAAAATAATTGTTTCATCATAGTAAATTCTCAGTTTTAAGTCTCCCAGGTAGAACTAATTAAAATAATTAATTGCGGTGAGGCATCGGTAACAATTAACCTCATTCTCTGCCCCTTTATCGATTTAAATGTTTTACATTTGAGTATGTTATTAAGACGTTATAGGAATAACTTCACATTCAAGGATATACCCTAATTAGCCCTTTTTATGAGAGTTAAATGACATAATACCACTAATGTTTCTATGCTAAATATACATCCAGGAGGCAATTACATTAACACTGCCTCCGTTTACAGATCAACTCAACAAATGAGATTTGTGTTAATTAGTGTGCTACAGAGGCAGTGGCTGGTGGATTGTTTTAACCTTTAGACAGAGCCAGGCTATGTTCCCCACATCTTCCAGTATACATGCATGTGCTCTCCAAAATGTGTAAACTTCTACTTTGGTCATTCTCAGCTCTTGTTGCATTAGTTTTGATTAGTTTGTTGAAAACCTGATTTTTGTTCAGAGAGCTGTTCAACCTGTCCAGAATTCTTGTGTGTGGGTGATCGAGGAAGTTGTGCAGTTGGTACAGTTTGTTTACAGGATTACTCGATGTTGTGCAATGATTTGCATGGAGATCTTACTGGTGTATTGCTCACATTGGAGATGACTGACTTTTGATGTCTGGAACCAGGAGTTCTTTCTTCAGCCTTGGCAAATATTGATGCAGGTACAGACTACATTTATATATTACCCCCCCCCCCCCCAAAAAAAAAAGGATCTTTGTAGCTTTTTAGTTTAGGCATTTAAGATTAAAACATTTTAAGCAGAGTTCACTGAAAGCTTAATACATGGTCAGAGAGAAACAAGACCATGATAGAATGAGAGGGGGGAATAGACTATGTTTACACTGTCTGTGGGACTCAGTACCTCATCAGTCACTTGGTTGGCTCTGATTGCCATCTGCTCCACAGTCATGTCCTCCATGTTGCTGCTGTCCTTTTTGGGGGCCCCTCCGGTGGCACCAAGCTCAATATTCTGTGGCCTGAAAGGGAGGCAGAGTTCACAGTTCACTAAATGGATTGCATCAGATGGCAACAATCATTAAGCTACAAATACCAAACAATCTCATGAATTCTGGTTTAGGAAAAAAATAATCACTTCCAAAAGGTAAATGGAGCCTTACTTCTTTGTTTCACCTTAAACGTTTTAGACAGAAAACCTGCGATATACCTTCAGCATTTTACACAGAGCATCATGTATCATCAGATGAAACCAATACATTCACTGTACGCCAATATCTGCCAGTGGACAGTCTGACCGATTTATTGACTGATGTCTCACTTTTTTAATACATTAATAATTAACGAGATTAATGCACAACATACTTACCAGGAAAGCTCTAAAATGCTTGGCTCTCTTTGCCCTTCTCTGGTTTCATGATAAATTAAATACTTTTCAACTGGGTTATTATAATAAGCAAGTAGGCTCTGAGAAGTTGAGGTGGAAAAAATCCCAGCCCCTACAAATTGAGAATAAAATCTTAACTGAATTACACTCCACCCATTTCTACATTACACAAGCTAAGCTTTTCAATTCCTATGACACAATGGAAACACAAGTCAAAGCTTAAATATCTTAAAAGATCAGGTTATAGGAGGCTCCAAGATAATGGTTGAGGTTAATACCAGAGTACAAGTCTTCCTCCATGCTGCCTGCCACTTATCCTAAATATGGAAAATGCATTAAAGGATTGCGCATTAAGGACATCACATGTGAATTACAGTTTGGTTAGTGCTCATGTAACCCATATGGAGAGGGAAAGAAAATGCAAACCCTAAACAAATCAGGCTCTTTTTTTCCTGTCTTAAAGGGCATTAGAAGAATGAGCACACACAGCAGGCTTATACATGAGGCTGATCAGGGAAAACAGATATGAAGGTTGTGATTGGAAAAATCAGCCTTTAAACTTACAGTTGCAGCTGACAGTGATAGACTGCATGTTAGATTAACCAAAGTATGAAACTTTAATCAAAAACATTTGTTGGAGACATTCCAAAGTAGCCGATCAATAAGTAACACATATCTAAGTTTATAGGAATAGAAACAGCAAACTAAATAAGACAACTGGCTCCAATGCAGGACGTGACTGATGTCATAGCAATGTTGAGAAAATAAGCTAATGAAAACACCTATAAGTATTGTGGCTGCACAGAAAACAATTAAATCATGATTTAAATAAGGTGTGTTTTCTTTCTGGTTTGAAAAAAGCATTTACGTTTAACCTTTTTGACCATTTAGGTTGCATATAATATAAACATAATTGCAACTCTATTGCATTATATACACACACACACAACTAATGTACTATTTTTCACGTGATTGTTGTGAATATCTGCAATAAATTTTAAAAAAGGTCATATTTCACTGACATTACATCAATTAAGAATAATATCCATACAAAGATTTGCAACTAAGACATTTAGATGAAACTAAAAATATTTAACATCTCATTCAACAATTAAAGCTAATGTCGATCAAAATGAGAAGCTAAAATTTTAATGACAAAAACTGAATAAAATAGTCCCATGAAATAATGTGTTATGTGAATTTAGAGTGGAAACCAATAATAAAATGTGACAAATGGGAAAAACAAGATATCGTGAAAGTAATATACAAATGTCTAAGCGGTTCCTCAGGCAGTGTTTAAGAAGTTGCAGAGTCAATAATCATAAACTATTAAAGTATGAAACTTACGTAACTAACAGTTTAACTAGTAAACTGCTGCCAGCTGATTACATCGGGACATACTGACTCAGTGTGTGACAACTCAATATGGGCTGTGTCTCATGCACATCCAGATGTCATAATCTCGGTACAACAGCAAGGCAGGCGTGAGAACGTGTCAACCAGAAGCTGTGAGCTGCAGCAGAAAGCTTTGACTGTGCTTGGCAAACATGGCCCACTTGTTGCAAAAATTACCATTTTTTTCCATGCTGTCAATTAGGGCTGGGCAATATATTTAGTTTTTAAAATACGTCAAGAATTTTGTCACACGCCATTTATATAGAATGAGAGAATGTAGTTGACATTAACATAGCTGGTGTTAAGTTAAAAGTTGTTTTTTCTTTTTGAATTTTTGCAACCTGTATTTTTGCTGTTGTAACTAAAAATCCATTTTTCTTGCATTTCAAGAGTATTTAATTGAATATACAGCTACTTTCATTTTATATATATAAATATAAATGCAAATAATAAAAACATATACATCAGAGTAATACGGTACAATCTACTAACATTGAAGTTACCAAGTTAGTTTTAATGTGTTCTTTAGTTTATTTTAGAAATGTGTGGTTTAAGTAATAATTCTTATAGCAAAACAAGCAATGCTTCAGCAGTAGAAACAAATCCCATTTATCCAGGAATCTTAATGCAGTCTAGCATCACGTACACTAAAAGAACTGATGAAATAGCAGGTAGGCAACATGAGAACAAGCTCATCACAAGCAAAGCTTTAAGCCTGCTTGTGTGATACAAATTAACTGTACTGTCAAGGGAAGGCAACCAACCATCCACAAACACTAAGCTCCGTTTTTTTATTGCTTTTATTGTTTTATTCCAAGTCTAAAGTTTCTGGCTAACAATGTTCAGGAAGTACAGCTTTATTTCCTACCCTGTGTCTTCCTCTCCTGTCATCTCCTTTTCCTTTAGAGATAAAGTGACATTTTCCTGTTTTGCAAATAACCCCTAGACTTTACGTTCCCTGTAAAACCTACAGAAAAATAAATAAATATAAAAAGACCAGGAAAACAGATCAGCAGCCATTCGCAGACAGTTCAGCGAATTTAATGTTGCTGACTCTGCTTTCCTTTTTTGTTCTTCTTCTTCTATCCTTTTTCTGGACAAGTGTGCACTTTTGTTTTTTTGTTTTTTTAAACAAAAGTTTGACTTGCTTTATCTATCCAGTCATTAGACTTGGGACAAGAGAGATTAAATTTACAAGAATACACTGAAACAGGACTTATTCACACATATTACACTCTTGAGAGCTGCAAAGAAAGCAGTTGAACAAGTTGACAGAATAGTAACAATAACACTTTTCTTAAAGACCCACTCTAGTAAAAATCATGTTTTTCATATAGTTCACATGTCCATGTGGCATTTATCTGACGCTAGGGGACATATCTTGTGAAAAATTTGATTAAAATGGCTTTTCTGAGTATTTCTGCATTTAAATCATTGTGAAGCAATGGCGGACAGGAAAAGGCAAGCTCAGACAGACCCTCATTTACACATCATAACCCCACCGGGCGGGGCTACAAGCTCCTGTCTCGCCCTCTCCGCCCGTTCTGGTTCTGACTGAGGACGAGGAGATCGCGGGTCCACACGTTATGTGCAGTAGCGGGTTAAGATAAGAGCTAATCACGGTAGCTTTCGTTATTTACCAAAAACTTTGTTGTGAGAGCGCAATGGATTAGGTCATCACAATATAACAAACCACACGTTGGTTTGCAGTCAACATCAGGAAGACTGCTTTACCAGCTGGCAGCAGAAAAAACAACCCATCAAGTGGAGATCCTGTGTGTTTATCAATAAGTTCATGTTTCTGTGAGGTGTATAATCCAACCGAGCCTGCCTGTTAACATTTGCCAACATTACAAGTTGTGTTTCTTGCTCAGTTTTACTTTGGCTGTCAATGTAGCGCGTATGAATAACTCGTCCCGCAATATATCTTGACTGTGCGGGTTATTGGTCGGTCTTCTCATCAGGAGAATACACAAAGTAAATTAATAATTTTTAAGCGTTTTTTTTTTCTCCAGTAGATCAGAGACGTCAGATTCTCCTTCTGGAGACAGATCTGCATTCTCCTCAGCGGTAATTGCTGAGCCGCTTCTCCATACCTGTTAATATTCCCGTTTTGGCCTGAAAATTCCTGTTTTTTACCTGCCTTTCCTGTGTTATTATTTTCCCGTAAATCCCCCCCACCGATCGACCCGAGGAGAGGAACTGACACCTCTCTTTCTGGTCTGCCTGCTACATAAATGAGTGAAACCATGGTGCAGCGTCACGTTGTAGCAGTGCGCGGTTCATTTAGTGATCAGTCCGACACGCAAGGATAATAGAGATATTTCAGGTCCTCAAACAGCAAAGATGCACTGCCTGGTCGATGTGTGTGAGTGTGTGTGTGCGTCCACAACACATAAGCCAGCACATAGCGACGGGAGGGACGGGGGGAGCAACTCTGAGCACTGAGCAGCGCTGACTCCACCCACAACTCAGACGAATTTCTAATGAGCAACTGGTCCTCTGCAGAAGCACAGTTCTGGAAAAAGGCACAAGCTTTGTGATTTTTGCCAAAACCTTCATAATCACAACATAAAGACCACTGAGAACATTTGAAATATTTCAAAATAAGCATTGGAGTGGGTCTTTAAAAGGTTATTGAATGTCTGTTCATTTTATATCAGTGATATTAGTGCCTTTAATGGTCACCTTTTGCTGCAAATCTAACAACTTGCCACAATGTGAGTGTTGCCTTATAGCAGTGGCCCCCAACATATCTTCCTTGCTGACCCTTTCATGCAAATACTAAAAAGCCCTAGACCCCCCCTGCCCTACCTGGGGCTGAAACCATGCTTGGTTTTATGCTTTCAAAAGTGAGATTCTCACCATAAATAATGTATTCTGGCTGAGTCCTGTTCTTTGATGAAGTGAAATTAACAACATTTAGCCTTACTTTTATTTTCTTAATATCAGGACAATGTGTGGACATTAATCACAATAACTCTGAAAGTTCAACCTTTTTTTTTCTCCTTTTTTGGGGGGGGGGATCCTAAACCCCAGGTTGGGAACCAATGCCTTTTAGCATGTGGCTATGTTACATTGATGGAATATTGAACAATATTGGATGAACCTTGAGTTAATAGCTTGTGCCAGTGAACCTCTACAGAAGAATTACATGTAAACAGCAGAAAGCAACATGGAATCCAGCTGATAGTATAGAGATTAGTTGAAAAGATTTATGATCTGCTCAAATACTTGTGATCTCAAACTATGTAATAATTGTTAGAAATATAAATCTAAAGTTCAGCAGAATCAGGATACCAAGTTATCCTTAGGTCTAAGCAATAAGGTTGAATACATGGCAAATATAGATATTGCACTTAGTCAAATATATGTTTTAGCTTCTTTCCACGTGCTATTCTTTCACCTAACATTTGAGAACACAAAACTGTGATACCATATGAGCTCAGAGGCACACGAAGAAAAATTTAACAACCCTTAAGGACATACCTATTCATGCTGGAGAATCTTCACAGCACCAACAACAAGTGGCCAAGACAATAAGTCCAACAGGGAAACGCATTTCTTGTTCTTCTACCCAAACCTGTTCATCCAGATCTTACTGCAGCACAAAGTGACGTTTATACTTATCCCAGCCTGAATAATATCCTGGTTCTTTATCTTTTTTTTGTTGTTGTTGGTTTTTTTTTTACAATGAGACATTGTGGCCATTTCCCCCTTTCTACAGTCTGTTTTCTATAAGGAAACCAGCATTTGTTTTTCTTTTTTTTTTTACGTAGTAGGTCAGGGTAACTGACTCATAATACTGACCTGTGTGCAATAACAAACACCATCGAGGGGCCAATGACATCATGTTGTGTAGTTCAAATTTAAACCATGATCTTTTGTTTCTAAATTTATAGATAACCAAAAAAGTAATTAGATGGTTTAACGGGTGGTTTATCATTTACACTGTTACTTTTAAATGTCCACGCGCACATGATCATGGTTATCTATCAAGCTGGGCACAAAGTTATATGCTGAGCGACTACCTTAACATGTGTCACTTGACAAACAGGTGACGTTTGGCTGAAATATTAACCCAATGCGTTAAAAAATAAAGCGCAGTCTAAAGCAAGGAAGTCACTCCACACCCATAACAACAAAGTTGACCAGTTAAGTCCCAAAACAATTCTTTTAAACTAAAAAAAAAAAAGGGCAAAAGACAGAGAACAGTATCAAAAAGTGTGTCAAAGTTTTCTTACATTTTCCAAAAAGTTGTAGTTGTGCTACATAAATATATATCCAAGATCCAACTGTTACCCTAGCTAACGTGCTGCTAGCTTGTTAGTTAGCTAGTTCCGCTTTCCTGTCAACTACCCAACGCCACTACTCCACCACTATGTTGAGAAAAATGTTGAGAGATATTTATCAAGGGAGTCAATACTTACAGTTAAACTTCCCCGTGAACAAAAGCGACCTCGCTTGCAACTCCTCCTTCTTTGACGGTATGTGAACTTGGATTTGGTAACTCCTGAATTCCTTCACTGCCTCCGCCGTCTCAGAACGGGAAAGTGTGTTTGTTGGTGCATTTAAGAGTCGTCGGACATCACCGAATTCTATAAATAAACTGGCCATGACGGCGTAAAGTAGTACCCACGCGTTTTAATGGATTTAAATCAAACATAAAATTAATTATATAAAAATATACAAAAGCTCAATAACATAAATGTAAAAAAAATGTTTTTTTGTTTTGTTTTGTTGGTTTTTTTTACACTTGCTTAGCTCTCTGTAGAAAGTTATTAAATTAATTTAGAAAACATTTATGCACTGTAAAGATTGTGACCTTCTCAAGTTTGATTATGAAGTTGATTATCTGGACTTTACTTTATTACAATGAGGTATTATGAAACAAACATGCAAAAGGCCTAATAAAGGATTTTAAGCACAATTGTTCTTAATTTTTTTTTATCTTTATAAATTTACGAAATTTTGTATGGTCATCTTACATCTGTTTGCGGCACTCCCCATGTTAGTTATTTTACATTTAATTTTTAATCTTTGTTTGATATTTATTTTCATTTTTATATCTAATTGGTTGTTTTGCACCTTACTATTGCTATTTTGTCTGTTGTAATTTTTTTCAGTTAGTGGCTCTTTTTAATTATATATATTTTTGTCATATAAATTAATTATTTAATGGACAAAACCAGAGGAATCCTGATCCCTTGGGCTCCTATAACCATGTCCATTAGACCCATTCAGAAATTTCAAATCTTGTTTATTTCTATTTCACTGTGTCATATAATAAGATCCTTACCATTTGTTCTAAAAACAATAAATAAATAAATAAATAAATAAATAAATAAATAAATAAATAAATAAATAAATAAATAAATAAATAAAT
>JBAMHW010000022.1:18515865-18531773 GCA_037177495.1 Rhadinocentrus ornatus | reverse complement strand
TAAGATAAGATAAGATAAGATAAGATAAGATAAGATAAGATAATCCTTTATTTGTCCCACAGTGGGGAAATTTTGGAACTGTAGACCTCATCATGATTTTTTTTAGTCACCCTCATCAAAACCCAACCTTGAAGGAGCAAAGTTTCTTCCTAAGTTGTGTTTACATATGGCTACCAGAAAGCCCAGATAGGCATGTCTCGGTGACTTTTGGCACTTATGGCTAAGTTACAGCACTGGCAAGTCTCCTGTGGGCCATGTGTGTCAGTTGTTGGCCTGGACGTGGATAATAGGAAGTATTTTGAGGGCCAGAAGTGGTCCTAACATGGGAAGCCATCCTTATGTCAATTTCCTTGTGGGCCACATGTGGTGGTCACGTGGCTGAGTTTTGGCAGCCACACTTACATTTAGTCAACGCCATGAGTAAAGGCCAAATTTGGGGAAAACAAAAAGGCACATTTGAAGCCATATTTGGGCCAAACATTTTGACAATTTGAGAAAAAGAGGTTCTTTACAAGCTATTGTGAAATTATTCAGTGACTGCAGTGCTGTGATTAACTGTTGATAACCTCTAGTTTAAAACTACTTTAAAAGAAAAAAAAAAGTCAGAATTATTAATTCAAAGAGAATCCATTAATGCTTAATGTGACAGTTTTGCATGTTTTGTGGTTTGATTGATTTATTAAAGGTCACAATCTCCTCATTGGCTGAGTCATCTGTTTTTCCAGTGCAGCAGAAGCTTAAGAGGACGTTTTTCATATACCTTTTCCATTTACTGCCTTTTAATTGATACACAAACCTTTTATCTTTTTTTTTTTTTTTTTTTTTTTTTTTTCTTTTTAGTATTTCTTTGGTAGTTTTAGTGAAGGATAGGCAGGAAAGTGGGAGAGAGAAGGGAGATGACAATCAGTAAATGGCCCAAGCTGGAATCAAACCTCAGCCTGCTGTGGCAAAGACTCAGCAGCTGTAAGTGGGGGGCACATTCTTGAAAGTGTGCTGCAGAGGCACCCCTCAGTTTGGATTTTCCCACATTTTTCCTTTCAGTTTTCAGCTTTTGCACTCAGGCTTTTCATGTAGGAAATGAAAATGATGGCCATGCACTCCCAGAGATGAGGAACTTCACACTGTTTTTTTCATGGGAACCACTGAGTATCTTAAATAATTCTAGGAAGTTGATTTTTAGATATTTTAAAAATGGCCTCTTTGAAAAATGCTTTGTGTTTGTTTCCATCACTGGCCAGTCACCATCCAGGAAATCTGATGGAAACAAAAGAGGAAAGGCTATCAAGATATCTGGTCTCCATGTTGTCAGCAGTTCAGATTAGCTGTCACATCGCCGAGGGAGAAACAGCTGAAGATTGGAGAGGGTGATTTCATCTGAATAATTTCATGCTTTGAGTTGCAGAGCTCAATGATCACCATTCCAAGACTTTGACGTCAAAGGAAGATAGACTAGGCAATTATGGACCCAGGTGCAGTGTAATACATAAATACAACAATCTGCCCTTTGGTTAAAAAGAAAGCAATAACAATAAAATTAGAATTAACCCCAAAAAAAACAACCCAAAACAAAACAAAAAAAGAAGCAAGCAAAAAAAACCATTCCACTCAATCAACTTGTTTTCAAGTAGACAAAAAGACAATCTTTATTTGTGTGTTTCTCTCCTTGCTCTGATTTCTGTGTTTACTTTTTGACTTTCATGGCTGAGGTCAGCTTCCACAAAAACACCACGAACAGAAAAGGAGTCAAACTCATACATGACGCTCACACAAAGCAGAGTAGAAGAGGAAGTAGAAGAAGTAGACAAAGAACGATAGGACAGCATCAGTGGAACAGAAGAAGAGAAGACACATTTTTTTAATCCTCCACAGGCTATAACCCATCACTGCATCCCATAAAGGAGTAATTAACAGTGATTTTAAATGCTACAAAAATAAGATGAAACAGAGAAAGAAGCTCTTCCCCTTGTTTGTGTTTTCTTATATGTGTGTGTGTGTTTCTTTGTACATGTGTGTAGCGTCCATGCCATGTCTGTATATGTTTAGAGCTGCATTGTTTTTTCTACATACATCTGTAAGTGTGGATGTCTGTACATGGATTGTAGTGTGTATGTTTGTGCGTGTTCACAGTGCTTACTCATAATGTTCCATTCCCAACATGAAAGAAGTCTCAATCCCTTGATACACACTCTTTCTCTCCCTCTTCCTCCCTCCTCTGGTCATTCTCTTTAGATTCATGTCTATGAATGCTTCCACCATTTTGTTTGTATGTGTAAATGTCTGCGTGCATGCACAAATGTGTGTTTTCATGATACTACCACACACACGCATACACCTCGCCTCATTTGCCACAGTCTATGCGCTTCCCTTATTGGTTTAACCCCCCACACCCAGGCCAGCTTCAGTCATTGTTTATGTCCATTGTGATCTGACTTGGGCTCCGAGGGCTGATTTCCAGTCAGTTTCAGCCTGCGGCTCCATTTATCTTGCTGGCCCAAGCTAATCCATCAACAACTGAAAGCCAGACGGGAGAAACTGTGTGAGGAGAGAGGTTGTATTTTCCTTTTTGATGTCTGAAAAAAGTCTCAGGGAGAGCAAGAGAGCGGATGCAGGGTGTTTCAGATTTTTTTCTCGCATGAAAAAATATATCATCATTAGAAACAAGATTGATCTGAAGGTTTCACAGTGGTCATGCAACTTGAGTGTCGCCTCCTTTTCTCACCTGTCCTCTGTTTATCTTCAATTCACTCACCCACTCCACCCCACTTCCCCTCCAAATCCCAGACCCATTAATCCTGCCAGTCCAAGAGAAGGTTCTGTAAGTGACCACAGTCATGATAATACAGAAAGACAAAGAGGTGGGTGACCAGTGGTACATTCATACAAGAGAAAGTCATGGTTCCAAAAGTCACCCGACCCAGCCGACGTTAGACAGTGCTGGAGATACCTGTACTGGCCAGGCCGTGATAAATGCTTTGTTTAGAAACACGAATAAGACAAAACACAACCCTCCTGAAAAATCTACATCTCTCCAAGCCCACCCAGAACACCCCAACACCCTCTCATTAAAACAGGCTATGGTTATACTCATCATCAAAATGCGATATCTAAGAGCCTCTAATAAAATAATCAAACTGTTTGATTTTTATATCAGATTGCTGTGACTCGACACTGGGTCTGAAAATATCAACAAATATAATATTACATTTCCCATATGTCCACATTTATTTAAATTTGTGCTCCTGTTGTTTTCCCCTCACTTTGCTGCACAGGTTGGGTCACTTTTCTCCACTTCTTCATGCTTTTGCTTTTATTCTGGTTGCAGTTGGAAATGGTCCAGATGGCATAGAATTCCAATTACAATGCAAGCTTGGCCACTTCCAATTCATGGTTAGAGGATGGGATAACAATGTGAGCAAAATCCAATTTTTGTGCATCCAGGCCTATCGCTTAATGCATCCTGCCATGATTGGATAGTAGGAATTGCACTGGAACGACAAGTTTAATCATAGCCACACATAGCTACAGCTACCCCATCAGTGGCCAAAAGTCAATAGTCAAATGGAAAAGACCCCCTGATGTGAGTGCAGAGACATTTCTCTTGTGTTTTTCATCTGAGAAGTGCTGTTCCACCCAGAGTTTAGGGATCGGAGATGGAGGGCAGCTTCCCAGACAACTCAAAACCCAACTTTGCAGCCATGTCTGGGATTGGTGTCCGTGACTGGGCCATGAAGGGGGCTGGCAGTGGGGGTGGTTGGTGGTCATATCGAGGTGGAGGTGGGAAGAAGAGGGGGTGGGGCAGATTTAAGGGCTTCCCTGAGGGGTGGTGGATTTAGAGGGACAGCCAGCCTAGCCCATTATCCTGGGATGGGAGCATCAGGAAGATGGGGAGAGGGGTCACAGCCAGAAGAAGAATCCCAGCAACAGCGAGGCCAGAGCTGCTAATAAGGCCGTGCACCCTGCCCTGGAGCTTGGACCTCCATCAGTGAGGAAGGGCTCTGGAGAATCATATCCCGAACCATCTGAAACAAAGAGATGAGAAAAGACAAAAAAAAAACAACAACAAAACATCTAAACCAAAAGGGACATACAGATAGATGCAAAGACAAGACTGAGCAGGGGAGTGAATTTTGTGAAAGACGAGGGGTAGACAAGTGGATCTGTCAGGATGGGCTGAAAGTGAGCGACAAACCAGAAACCACAAAAATCTTTCCTTTAACAGCGATGGAAAGGCAAAGAGTACACGACAGAAAGAAATGAGCGGAAAGAGGGAGAAGGAAAAGGAGACAGCAACTGAGCTCTGCAGGGGGTTTAACCAACCTAATTACAGTTTAATCACAGAGACTCAGAATCTGGAGCAGCTGACACACACACACACACACACAAAGATACACAACCACTCACACTTGTGCAAACGTTCACAGCTCACTCACACAATGACAGCATTTCACAGATGAGATGAAAGTTGCAATGTCAGACAGATTTCTTTAACAACACACGCACATAAAGCAGAAACTCAAAGAGAAGCAGATGCAACAACAGAACAGAGGAATGGATGTTGTTTCAGTAATTATGAAGAAGGAGAGAATTTCCTTCTCCTGTTGTGAGATACGGAAAGATCATAGCTCTAAAAGCTAAGAAAAAAAATCGTCTGTTTTTGTGAAGATCTTCAAAGGGACGCCATTATCTGGGGAGATGTGTTATTAACCAGGTTTGTTTCTTTAATCTGATCGGCTGAAAACTCAAATCCGTATTAGGCTAACAGGCAGATTTTCAAGCTAGTGCAGGTGTAGAGTAATGACTACCAGAATCTAATCCTCATGTCTGCCAGGCGTCCTTTGAGTTATTTTTAAATGGCATCATCATAGGACGACATGAGAGCGCTGCGCTCTGTCTGCGCCATGAGGCCATGTTGAAACGATTGTGTGTTATTAGAGTGCAGGATATCTGGAGGAAAAGTGTGGCAAAGTCATGCCTCATCTCATATGTCTCATCCTCAGGTCTGAAACTTCTGGAAAACTTTATTAAATATTAATCTTTAAACTGACATCTTTATGCCCATAAACCAGACTTCTACTGTATTCTACTGACTTCTACTGCCTTTTCACTAGATTGCTCTCGTGTATCCGTGTAAATCCAGCGATGTGGGGGCTTGGCAACATTTTTAGAGAGCATTTTCAGCCTGCTCTGTTATCTTTTTACAAGGACAGAAGGTATCCCTCACACCCGGTGTGATGTGATGTTATTTGATGTGAAGTGCGTATGCCACTTTGTGCATGCATGTACTTCTCTGCATCTGTGTGTGTGTTGAGCTCACGCCTGCGCATATAAGTGTGAATTCGTTAGAATAACTGTGTGTGTGTGTTTCCAGTGTGTGTGTGGTTTTTTTTTTTGTGTGTAAAGGTGTCAAACCGTTGCCTGTCTTGCCTGCGAATCAGAGCAGAGAATGTTGCCGGGGCATTCTGTTAGACATCTTATTCTCCCCAATTTTAGTTTGATACGCTGGACCTTTGAATGTAAATGTGAATATGTGTGTGTGTGCTTTGTGTGTTGTGTGCAGTCATAGCGTGACTTACCTGGAGGTCTCACATACACCTTCAGCTTTAAACATGCCCGCCCCACATGATTTGGGTGAGGAGACGCTGAGGAAGAAGCGATTGAGAGCAGAGATTAGTTGAGGGATTAAATGATCTTAGTTGCTGTATATTTGCAAATGCAGTCAGCAAATACAAGATGTTTTAACACTTTTCTATGTCTGAGAGTTATGAGGTTGACCATTGGGTCACAGGCTGGACAGAATAAGGCTGGGATGGAGGAAAAGCATCAGGTGAGGGCATTTATTAGCCTCATTACCCTTTTTCTCCATTTAAAACCTGAGAAATTATGGTTCCATTTAGAGACCTGGTCTAAACTGTCTGTACTAAAACTTTAATTTTGTTCTGCTTTACTTTATCAGCTGGCCTTTGCAGAGACAATTTTACTTTTACTATGATTAAAAAAAATTCAAATAGCCCGAGATATACTCATTTCATTGTGGGAATGCAAATTCTGAGCAGCTTTACTTTAAATTTTCATTAAGAAAAAATGGGAATTCATCTACAACAGTAAGCAGTTTCCTTAAAGTATTTCTTCAGTCATGTTTGCAAGGCACAGAAAATTAATATATCTGTGAGAATAGTAAGAAGTGGGAACAATGAGAAATACTACTGGTGCTGGTCTTCTGCCAACAATAATAAAAAAAAATTAAAAAAAGATAAGATAAGAAGAAGAACTCCAGCTAAATCATCCAAGTTAAATGCTCTTATCTACTCCACTCGGCATTCTAATTTATTGCTTCTTCTCAAACAGATTTATAATTATATAAATTGCCTGCTGGATTGCTCCATGCCAGCTTACTTAACCCTCACAGTTCATGACATGGATTTGCATTAAAAAAACTAGAAAACTAATGACTGTTAAGTTAATGTGACCTTGCAAAACCCCAAGGCCCAGCTCCTCCTATGTTATGAATTATTTCAGATTGGCTTTCAAAGCTCAATTTTATTATTTTAGCCATTCTATCTAAGCTTCAATAATCATTAATTACTGAACAAAAATTTGCATCCAACAATCACGCAAAAAAATAAAAAAAATAAAAAGAATTACAGCTAAACAATTGTTATTAAATGATTTGAATTTGTTTAAAACTTTGTTTTTGGCTAAAATGCTTCTGATAATTAATAATATCGAAAAAAATTAAAGGTGCTTTTTAAATTTGCTTTAAAATAGTTGCTTTTATCTATTAATTTCAGAGTAATAATTAACTCTGTTGTCAATTTATGAGGTATATCTCTACATCTAATATGATCAAATACAACAGCTGTGGTGTGAATTATTAGGTTTTTCAGTTTTCCTGATTCTCATCCCCACAATTCAATGTGCTAAATGCGATGGACCTTAATAACAAACATGAAGTGGAATTGAAACTACTTTAGCTTTAGGTTTTTGAACTGACAGAGTTGGGTGGTTTGGCATGGAATGACCCAGCGTTTAGAATGAAAGGTTAAATGTCTAGAAGAGCCAACATTCTATACATTAAAGGCCATAGATACAATGTGACAAGTCTCCCTAAATCTGTAGCCTGACAGTTAGGGAGTGTAACCTACCAGAAACATGCAAAAGCCTTTATATTTTTCTTAACTAATAAAACCACTAATAAGATCATCTTGAAATGGATTAATCTTGCATGATTAATATTTTATGAAAAAGTAAACAGGTCAAATATTTTTTGTCATTTATGAGTCATTAAGGTACTTTTACAACTTTCGTCATGGAATTTAGTGCTTCGGGCTGCTGCAGGGTTTCATAAATCGAGGTCCTTTTAAGTGCTCTTACACTCATGCTCGTCAGTTTGTGAAATTTTATAAACATACCGAGCAATGTAAACAAGTCTGTGAAGGATCAGCCTGTCCAATAAGGTTCAGTCACACTCGCATTCACACCTAAGGGAAATAACGGACTCTCAAATCGACCTGACTTGAATGTCTTTGGAATTGGAAAGAAAATCCATGCAAATTCCCCACAGATGCAGCTGCGAGGTGACAGTGTTAACCACTGAGCCGCTCGGACTGAATACCAAAAATAAAATGAGAAAAATGTTAAAAAGGTCCTGTGATTTAAACTTCAAAGTACAGCAAATGAAATTGAATCTGGGTTTTTAGTCCTACCTCACTCTGAAGTGAAATAGAACTGGAGACCTTAGGGGAGATGGTGACCAAGTCTTTGACCACTCACGCGTAGCGACATGTGCACTCTCGTGCACACTAGTGGATGTGTAAACGAATCCATGTGCACACACAAACTCTGATGGTTTCCAAAATGTGTGTGGAGACCTATTGTCCTTCTCCCTTGAGGGAGTCTGCATAGCCAGAGCCCACAGTGACCTCACAGTAGACCATCATCAAGATCCACAGTGCACAGGAAATAAATCTGACCCTTCCTGTGCCCTCTCCTCCCTTCCTGTCTGCTCAAAACCCCACCCTTCATGCTTCTCTTTGCCCTTCACCTCCTTTAACCCTGCATGCCCCCTCCCCTGCCCTCAAATTTCTTCAAACCCTCCGCTCATTCTGCAGAGAAACATATCAAGGTCCTCTGAGAAAAACTTCTAGTCTGACAGTAAGCTTTCTCTCCTTTTATATACCTTACTTCAGTTTTTTAATAGTATTTCATGGCAAAATGGCGACGCTTTCTTTCCACCCCACTCTCCAAACTTTCACTCTTGTCATTTTTTGAAGTTGTATCATCTCTCAGCACTTCTGGTTCCCTGCACATCCCCAATCCAGTGTCTCCTTAAAACCTATTGAAAATCACTCAAGCTCGTTCGATGGCAGCTGGGAAGTAAGGGGTGGAGTAGACCTGTCAGCATGTCAACACGTGAACAATACTCACAAGCATGCATACACTCATACCAGCCTCAGTGCAACACCTTCAACGTGCGTGGAAAATACACACACACCGACTCATCGGAGAGACTGGGTGGTTAAAGCTGCTGTAGTTCCACATTAGTACTAACCTGTGTGTGAGTGTATGCTTGTGCAGTTAGAGACAGAGAGAAATTAACATGAGTGTGTGCCTGTCAGTCAGGATGATGGACACAGCCTTTTAAGGAATCACAATTGCTTGACAACAGACCCCCACGACCAGCCCACTGCCCCCCCCCCAAAAAAAACCACACACACATGTATTGAAATGCACTCACAAACACTCCAGTCATGTGGAATGCACACAGCCACGCGGGGTACCAGAAGCACAATACCAAAGTCTGCAACTACGCAACTTTGGAGGGGCCCAAACCTCAGACGAGACTAAAAACAAAGGAGTGTGTTTTTGTGTGTGTGCCAACTGGGAAAAGTGCACTAGGACATCGGCTTGCTGTTATCTTCCTCTGTTTAGCTCCATGACTGTTGCCTGCTGTGTCTTTATGGATGTTGTTGACAACTGACTTGGCTAAAAATAGTACTTCCAGATATTATTTACATTATTCAAATGATTATTACCACAGTAGGACATCACATTCTCATTGCATTACAGTTGTTTGTCCCTGATTGCATTGCATTGCAAAATAATCTCCCTGCATGGAGAAAATATTCTGAACGAAGGACTACAGTGATGAACTGAAATCTGCACCGAGTCTGTTAAAGAGTCTTTCCTGCTTCGTCTGAGAGCTGCTAGTGCTTTCCAAAAGCAGACAGTATCACTGTAACATGAGAGTCGCTGTCCAAGGGCAGAAAAACTCAGCAGAGAAATCTGTCCCACTTGCAAGTCGACCTGAAACTAGTGGCTCAGAACCTTCATCCCATTATGAGTCATGGCGAAAATGCATCATCTCCAACTAAAAAGGTCAAGGTCAGTTTTCAGCTATCAGTTTTAATGCATGGAGAAATGAATGCTGTATAATGACAGTCTATGGTAAAATCTTCACAAAGTGAGATTTGGTAGGACTTTTATAGAGCAATGAAAAGGTCAAATAAGAAAAGAACTGAGATAATTTCCCCAAACTGGCTGGTAAAGACCCCTAATAGTACTGACAGATTTTCAGTTTGTAAAAAAATTCCTTACTAGGTTTGCTTGGCCAAATTTGACTGTCCTCACTCAGAAAACAGCAGTACCAGCTATTCATACAATTTGCTGACATGTAACCTTGTGTGATTGTGAGTCATGACTCTCTCTCTTTGACGAGTCGCTTTCTTTCTTGATGTTTTCCCAGGAGGTTTGTGGATTCAAACAGGGAGGAAAAGTGTCTCTTTTCTCTCTCAGGTGCAAGAACATTCTGACATTGATAGCAGAGCCTTTGAAAGTCATTGTAATGTGCTTTTTTGTGATCATCAGTTGATCTCACACAAAGCTGTCCAGATGTGAGAAATCTAGCCCACCCATCTGGCACACTAAGAAGCTGGAAAAACAAAGATTGAGAGTAATTTGAAGCTTTTGTTCATCCCGTGTCTAGTGAAAGAATACTAGCTCTTCAACTCTGTTCAGAAAAACAGTCTCAGAGGGGCAAAGCTCATTTGTGACACTAATACATCACTTGTTGAAGTGAGGAGAAACATCAATACAGCTAATATAAAAATGATTACAAAGTACCCTAGGCGACATTTTTACCACTTTGCTGAGCACACCACTTATGAGCTCGACAGACGCAGAGAGAAATACATCAAGAAATAAAGAGTGTGAGTAGGGGTGTAGACAAAGAGAGGGAGAGATGGAAGGTGTGTTCATTCTCGCCTGTGGGTGTAGGAGCGACATGGTGGGCTGTGTTTGAGAGCTCTCTCAATCTACCTCTGTTGATTGCATATTTACATATTGTTTACAAATGCATACTGAGTGGGAGCACAGGGAAAGTGCAAACATCGACACGCATGCTTGCATGTACATAACAAGTAGACTTTGCCTTTGCACAAAATTTCACCCACAAACACACAGTCCACTTAGCTGATAACCTACAGATGTAGTAGTACTCGTGTCCAGGTCTGAACTCGAAGCCCAGGGAGAAGGGAGTGAAGAGCTGGAACTTCTCTGAGAAGCGCAAGGGCCCGTCAGGACCGCTGGGACGGTTACACTCCCAGCGCTTGAAGCCACGCATCCTGTGCTGGCAGGTAGTGTAGCCCTCATGGTTGACCATGAACAGGATGTAGCGCTCCATGCGCCCGTGGGACGGAGGGCCCTCATAGAAAGGACAGTAGATGTCTAGATAGTCATTGATGTTCACTGCCACTCTGTACTCTCCATGCCAGAACCTGCAAGAAACAGAGGAAACAATTAATTAACATTTCTTCATGAATAAAAAGAATAACAAACAGGGACTTCGCATGGAATCAGTGGGCAGAGCTCTTGGTTTGTCAAAGTAAAATTAGATTGTGGGAGATATTTTTTGAGAAAAACCTATACTTTCCTGAAAGACTATGAACATTTACTTCCTTCTTTATATTGGATTTCCGTATGATTGCACAACACAGAGGTAACTGGGGTGAGCATACACTTAGTGTAGTCATGCTGCGTAACATCATTGTGTGACATTGTATTACTGTTAGAGTATTTTTGTGTTTGTACATCTCCAGAGCAAGATCAGAGTTCACAGTCTGCAACAAAACAATAAAGCTTGCAAATATTGCTCAAAGACAATACAAGAACTGATCTCTTATAAACCATCTAAAACAATACAGCAGATAGCAAAAATATCCTAAAGGTTTTTTTCATAATTTATCTATTTATTTATTTGACTTTTTTAGAAAAAGAGAAGGGAACGTCTGTAAAGTCTTTTAAAAAGAAAAAGCCTTTTGGTTACAACAAAAATATGCAAAATAGCCAATTTTATTCAAATAAAGGCTTGTGAGCTGTGAGTTATGGGAATTAAATGCAAGTTTTTTCCGAGTCAGAGTGCTTGAATGAGCTTAGTGGGATAATACTTGGGAAAAGTGGGTCATGTGATGTTAGAGAGCACAAATTATTATCCAAACGCCTTAAGCAGTGCATAGTGAGTGTCCACTTAGTTCAGTACACATGCCGCTCACTGGGGTCGACATAGCAAGCAGAAGTGGGTCACAGGTTAGTGAATAAGAGATGCTAATAAATACACAGTGGAGTGCTGATATTATACTGTTTTTTTTTCTCTTCTATGCCATCGTCCTCCTTCTGGCACTCAGTCAAAGAGCTTGTGATATAAAATGCAGGTATAGAGATGCATAAGATGGTGCTTGAACTCAGTGACATTGCACCCATTGCTTTTCAACTGCCTCTGCCATAAAACATTAAAAACATATGACTCACTTTTTCTTTGCTAGAATATGTTTAAAAAAGGATCTATTTATGTTAATGTTTTGATGCCAGAGTTGCTTTCAAGGGAATTGAACTTCTCTTTATAATCCTAAAGTTGATGGAGTGAATCAGTTGTCACAGATCAAACTGATATTCTAGCTTGTTGTTATTGTCAGCATGTTTCATGACTGCACCAGGAAGCCAGTCCCTCTCTCTAGACTTTTGAACTCCGGTGTCTTTGTGGCACCTTCATTTTTTTCAATATATATCACAAATACAAATTTTAACTTTAAAATGGGCTAAAAAGATAGATGTTGTGGTTTTCTGTCAGGAGATTATTTACATTTTTTTTAGGGACTATTTTCAGCTGTGGGTTAATATCTAGTGCTTTTTTAAGTACAGTATCTATGTCAGCATGATGGTGTATGTGGGATTTTCTCAAGATTTACATAAATATGGCCCCCTGTGTAGTGGTCGGTTTGACACATTTAACTGTTTTTAATAACAGGACAAAAATCTGAGCCCTTTGGCACAGAGGGATAATCCAAATCAGGCTTTGGAAACATGAGCAAAACTAAAAATACAGAATATCACCAGTAACAAATACAGACAGATACAAATACTTTATTATAGCCATGTAATAGTGCTGGGGGGAATTTTGTTGGAAGGCCAAATCCAGTGGAAAGAGAAATAAATAAATAAGCACTGCAGGCACTTTAAGGCATTATAGCAACATGAAAAATATACATGATATCAGCTTTCCAAATGTAGTCATTGTTCAGACCTGCATCTACATCGCATAAGATCGTGGTAAGATGCGACAACGACTAACAGCTGTAATGAATGTTGTTAAAGTGAGTGGTCTGGTTGGATAAAGATGCATCACCTTGCGGGAAGAAGCAAGAGGAGGTGGTGGTGGGTGGGGAAAGATTTCTGACTGGCTAAATGTGCTGTTTCTATACAAGGTGTGAACCATGGGACGATCACATCTAATTATGGGGGGAAGCTTTGTTGTTGATTTAACGTGGCTGTCAGAGCTCCCATACCAGAGAAAGATGATGCAATAATGCCCTTCTATCATGGCCTTGTAGAGGTGGATAAGTAGGTGCTTTCTAATACAATACTTTTCAGTTACCTGAGAAAGTACAGTCTTTGTTGGACCTCTTTTATTTTGATGATGTGGTTGGTGTTGATATTCCGTTTCAGAGAGTTATTGATGTGCCTGGGGAGGAATTTGAAGGAGTCCTTTAGGGATAAGGGTTGGGTTGAGATATGAAGCACAGCTTTGATGTCTGTCCTCTTTCCATTGTTTTTGAAGTATTGAGTAAAAGGTTGTTTCTGCTGTACAACCCAGTTGACCTCCTGTCTGTACTGAGTTTCACAATTTCTGATGAAGTCTATTGATAGTGGTCAGCCCCCTGTGATCCTGAACAGGATAAGATAGGTGGAAAAAAAAGATGGCTGGTCTCTCCCAAATGTACCCTTTAAACATATCTTCAAAAAACACAAGACCTTTATCTCTCTAATAATGGCATCTATTAGGAAGTTCTTTTAGATTAATATTTGATATAAAGTGCAGATTTGTTTAACCACATGTCCTAAAATAAATTTGTTTCATGCATAATTTTGCTTTCAATTCAGAAAGACAATACATCAGTCTTTTTAAATATTTGATTCTTCACATATTTTATTTACCAGTGCTCCATAAATCATGTGTCCCAAGGGTATGACTAGACAATCTTTTTGTTTTATCACAAAAAAAAAGCCAAATAAAATCAAAATTCCACTTATACTTTCTCCAGTAATCGTTTGACATTTTGAGAAGCGTTTAAATTAATCAGTGTAGTATCAAGTCTCTTTGTGGACATGTGCTCATGTCTGTGGCAGCCTCATCTTCTGGAGTCTATCGTTATCGAGATCGCTCTCTGTGGCTACACGATCAATTTACTTTCAAATGTAGCCTTTCACATCAAATACATTTAAAATTCAGCTGAGCTGTGTTATCACATCTTGTTTTGCTTTGCAAATTTGAGACTCAGGAAACCGTCTTTAATCAAATAAGTGCAAACAAAGCCATTCGTTGGGCAATCTCATCGTCTCATATAGTACGCGCATACATGCAGATTGAGTCTTTTAAACAAATTAATCATTTCCCCCCCTCACCTTGGCAGTAATTGATTGGTTGAAATCAAGACCTTTTTGCTCTAAGCACTTTTTGTTTGTGGGATATTTAGCTTTGGGACAAATTATCCCTATAATGGCGGTCCTATCTCTTTCCCAGAGGGCAAATCAGGAAGTGAGTTAGATGTGAAATGAGCGTCTTCATGGTTCGGTGCCCTATCTGAGCACGTTTTGCTGCTTCTAAAAGGATCCTCGAACAGATCATTTAGAGGCATTGATCCACTGGGGAGCTCCTCTCGGGTCTCTCTGCTCCCAATCAACTCTGATTAAGTACTAAAGGGAAAAGGCAGGGAGAGAAACAAGTGAGAGTGATGCACAGAATGAGAATAAATGGACAGAAAAGAAAGAATTGAGGGAGTAAAACAAAGAAAACACAGAGGAGGAATGGAAATATGTGTGCAAGGGGGACAAAAGAAAAGGAAAACACAGAGAAAGGAGGGGGACAAGGAAACACTGGATAATGAGATTGGATTAGATGAGAGGCGAAAGAGGCAGAAAAAATATAAGGGAAAAGCAGAAGAGGAGGTGGAGGTCAGCTGGAGGAAGAGCAGAAGGAGGAGGAGTTTTTCTGTCTTTCTTTTTAATTTTTACAAGTGTGGTTTTGCATCTGAGAATAATGTGCCTTGGCTATAGATAGCAAGCTGCATTTATAAATGACTACCATTTTGCATTAGCACTTTGGATATACAGTGTGCAACTGCATGCTAGTGTGTGGCTGGTTAGATAGCGGCTTGGTAAAGTAGGTCTCGATGAGTGAGGATCCTCAATCCAAGAAATAGCTAATGTGCCAGGATACATCAGGTTGTATAAAGCTACTAAGCGCCCTGCCCTGCTCCTGTGACACCGTCTGCATTCTTAATACACGAGAGACGAGAGGAAACTGTATGCAGGTGTGTGCCACTGGAGACTGCACTCTGGCGCTGTTTAGCAGCACATCTTGGTGTGTGGACCAGTTTGTGTGTCCCTAAAATCTTTCTTTGCAGGCTGTGTGTCATTTGGAATTAAACACACACAGTGCACCAGCCAAAAAGACATGGGAATGCACTCACACTTTCTGCATGGCTCCCTCTGAAACAACAGTGTGTGTGTGCATGTTGGTGTAGGTTTTGGAGGGCATGAACTTCTTTTGATGTGTTTGTTGTGAATTTGTTTTTAACCCGTCAAACCTGTTATAGTAACCGTAACACATTAGGGGTGTAAAACTAATATAAACTGACATTAATTAAATTCTTTATTATAAATGTGTTGTTATTAACTAGTATTTTACACCTCTTGAAAGTGCTTTTTTATGTAGTTTTTCTGAACTCCAGGCATTCAGCTTATATTTTCTACTGTGATCACGTCCAGTGACACCCATCACTGATCACGGGAAAAATCAGAGGCGACACGCTTTGATGAGTTTCACAGGCGAAATTCCAAAAACATTTGGGAGTAAAATGCAAACAGATTCATAAATTCATAACAGAGAATAGAAAGTGAGGCATTTTACTATGTCATAAAATAGTTTAGCTTGTATTGAATTTGATGGTTTGCCTCAAAATAGTTTTGACAGAGCCATATTTACAACTGTGTTTCATCCCCTTTTATTTTAACAACAGTCTGTGAAATGAAGAGACTAGCGGCTAAACCTTTAAGAAACAAATGTGGCCCATTCTTGTCCTTTACATATTCTAGTTGCTTAATTGTCCTGGGTCTTTGTTGTAATTTGCATATCTTGATGTGCCAAATGTTTTCAACTGCTAAAAAGTGTGGACTAAACCTTAAACCTGTAAATATGCTTTCAGATTAGCCTTTCTTCTCTTTTCTTAAGCAGTATCATCTAAGCAACCAAAGATTACAGGCATCCAATAGTAATTTTCAGCCTGATACAGATTTCCAGAGATTCTCTCAATCTTTATCTCTCTCTCTCTCTCTCTCTCTCTCTCTATATATATATA
>JBAMHW010000022.1:18472123-18489372 GCA_037177495.1 Rhadinocentrus ornatus | reverse complement strand
TGTAGTGTGTTTTTCCACTTTAATTTTAAGTGTGACTCCAAATCCAGACCTCCATGGGTTAATAAATTTGATTTCCAGTGATAATTTTTGTGTGATTTTGTTGACAGCACATTTAACTATGTAAAAAAAAGTATTTAATAAAGTGTTTAATAAGAATAGTTCATTCATTCAGATCTAGGATGTGTTATTTTAGTGTTCCCTTTATTTTTTTTTGAGCCGTGTAGTTGTGATGATGGTTTTGCTACAATTACTTTCACAGTGGCCTGCACACAAATTTTAAGTGCTCAGTTTAAAAAAAAAAGGGCACTTTGCAGAGCGCGTGGAACCGCCACCCATGTTTAATTATAGTGTGAAAAAAAACATTACAGGCGTTGTATGCATATATACTTGCAAATTTATTGAAATGTGTTATTGTACATGAACCTGGTACTGATCTGACACCGCTCTCCCTATATTCTATGCTGGTAGATGCTCTACTGTGGGACAGTAGAGAGAATAGAGCGATGCATCTTTGAGTAAGACTGCTTAGTGACAAGAGACAACACCAGTCTGCAACTGCCATAGTCTAACTTAAATGCCTAACCACTAGCTGTGCTCTGCAGACAAATTCAAATAGTCTATTTATGATAGTCTAAATTTCATTATTAGCCTACAATGGTAAATACAAGATAACTGTGAATGCTGTAGGCCTAACATGGAAACAACTTATATTTGTGGGGCTACAAAATAATGTACTGGGCTATAAAAATTTTGTACCAGATTTGGCACTGCCAAACCACATTGTGGACACTTTTACATAGTTCAGTAAAATTTGTGGAAGAGTTTTGGCTCTGACCTTACTCCTTCATGATCTTCCTCCTCATCCTCCTTGCTGCTTGATGGCTTCATCCAGGCCAGCAGAGAGCTGCTTTCCTGAGCTGCCTGGAGTAGCAACTTTAATTTCTGTTTTCTTAATCTCTCTTTTCTAGGCATGCTGTAATTGATAAAAGCCGAGGCCAACAGTGTTATAGACTGCTCAGAATAATGCTGCTTGGAATAAAGAAAAAAAAAATTTCAAATTATAACAATCTGCGACAAAAGAGATGAGCAACTGGAGAATGCTGTGCGATGTGGTTTATGAATACGTTGTGAAAACGTCACGGAAGAAAAAGCCTTTAATTTTTTTACATTTTTTACATTTGTAGTGACCACTTAGCCTAACATTTGGCAAGGTACCACTGATTATGGCTAGTGCCAAGCTCGTTAAGCGGGCAGTCGGCTAATTTAGACAGACAGGCTACTTTACAACAGGGACAAATAGTTTGGTATCAGGCTGAATTTAGGAGCAAAAGGTGCCCTCAAAATAGTTCAGCGTTAGTCGAGTAGTGGCAGGTGGAGCGATGGGAGGTAACTTCACGGACGTTCCAGCTGCTGCAATGCACAACGCACATGCTTACAATGGGCCTCGTTGGCGCCCGCTTTGTGTGATCATGTCGTCAAAGAAATGACGGGAACGGAACGGGCGCGCACGTGCACGTGTGTGATCGAGTCAACGCGGTGGGCCACATACAGTGTATAAAAAAAATTATGCTGATAAAAAAGGGCACTATTTCAGCCCTGACAGCAAGGGCAAGTGCTTCAGCACCACCAAGGCTCTATCTGTGAACGACAGTGCACATTCATTACTTCCTGACTTTGCAGCAAGAGGAACTTCCATGTTGTGGTTCAACTTGGTATTTGCAGTTATTTTCCCTGTAATCACGGATTCATTCCAGTGATGTGAAAGAATTTTCGTTGCATCCCCACCACATTAAATCAAAGCAGCATCGGGTTAGTAGATGATTACTAACTAGTTTGATAGAAGCTGGCCACTGAACGTTCATTAGGCATGTTCTTTGATTCAGTGCCTTCAGTGGATGTAGCCTTCAAGTTCAGCAGTTACACACACAAAAAAAAAACAGGTGCTACATGCAGTCTGAGTAAACATGATAAAAATTATTTATGGCAATTAAAACTACTTGTTGTGGTATCAAGGATACTGGTTATGCAGCTGTACTGAATTAAGCAGTGACAATACAGTATGTGCTTGAACATGATTGAAGCAGTTCAGTGTCCAAGACTCAAATGTTCTGTCAAAGGGCAGTGTTGTCTGTCTCATTGTTAAATGAGTTAACTTCTTGTCTGCAGTGATTCAAACAGTATCAGAGCTGTTAAGTCTGAAAAGCAACTTGTACAGATATAAATTTTGGCTAGGTTATACAATCCACAAGCAAAAGTTTGTTAGTTGCTTTGTTGGAAATAGAATCATGTCATGTCCTTCTTATTTTATTCACAACCTCAGAAATCCAACTTTTCATAGACTGTTCCCATGCAGTAACGTTGTCATTTATTGCATTGTTAGTTTAGGTCACAAAATGCTGTTCTGTGGAAACACATAAGCCAAAGAGCTGTGTTTTTTTTCCTATTAGTTTCCAGGAAACAAGGATTTCAGTTCACACAACAACAGTGGGAAACGGCCCAATCTGCGTGTGGAAGACTGCGTGCAGAACTCTGGATCAAAAAAAACCTGCCAAGCTCACAAAAATAAGTTTAAATGCTTTTAATGGAGCAGAGCGGGCCGTATCCCTTTGGTGAATGCCAGTAAAAGCTCCTGACGAGGTTGCATATGGAGTATCTCTGAGGGTCCAGTGGGCCACTAATGGTGTGGCATGGGAACAGAGTGCATCACAGAAGACCGAGCAGAGACACCGTCACCACATACACACTCATTGCTCTGAGATGATCCTGTAGGAAGACACAGAAGTGCGTTGTTGACAGATAGTGTTTAAACACAGAGGGCGTGACATGCGAGTGTGTTGGTGTAGCATGTGTATGTGCAGTCCCTCAGCAGGGGATAACAGTGGGCATGTTGAGAGCCCTGAGAAGCAGTGTCATAGGGGGTGGCTCATTATGCAAACACACATGCATGCCTGCACAAGCACCTAAACATAAACCCCTGCACGTAGCTGTTAAATTAACTCTAAAAATCTTCACCGCTAAGCTTGTATGTTTAGAAAATACTGTCACAACTACTTAACCCCGGAGAACTAATTATAAATATGCGTAAAATGAATATGCATAATGACTATACCCCACTTGCTCCGATAAAGGAAAAAGCTTGAAGAGCAAAAGCTGGCTCGCTGTATGAGGTTGCAGGTGTGTGTGCCTGAGAGAGCAAGACAGAGTGTGTGTGTTTCAGTCATCTCCCTTTAATCTGCGTATAGGGGCAGTGGTGGGAATCTGCACACCATGCTAAATCGATACACTCCCGCCTGCTTTAGTATGCTTCCATGTGTGTGTGTTTTGAGTGTGTGTGTCTTAGTATGCAGCTCAGATAGAGAAAGGAGAAGGAGAAAAAGTGAGAGGTTACATAAGAAGAAAGAGGGACAGACTTAAGTGGTTTTGACCTTGGGTACATCTTCTCTTCCTCCCACACAAGTCCAGCCCCCCACCCCTACTCCCTATCTTCTTTGGGCTAAATAAATAAACTTTTTTTCAGGCCTGAAGTGTAGTTATGAGAGTCTGAAGTGTGTGAACACAAGCTGATGCATTTGTTCGTATAGATTAAGAGTCTCAAGGAGAAACGACATAAAACTGAAGGGAATCTGGGATTCCTCCTCCCCTCCCTCTTCATCATTTTCTTCTTTCTTTTCCTCTCTTTTGCTTTATTCTCTTGTCTCTCCATTTCCCCCTATTTCCAATCTCTCCCTAACCTCATTTGTTCTCTGCCTGTCGCTCCATTCTTCTGCCCTGCTTAGTTTGGTCTTCTTCACTCTTCTATAATCTACTGTATCTCCCCTCCCCCCTGAGTATCTTCTCATCCGTTCACAGCCGTCATTTTCTCACTCGGATTTTCTTTGACTACACTTCTCCTTTCTTGCATTCCTTTTCTGCTTCCCTCCTTTCCGTCCATCCTCATCCCTCATTCTGAGTGACCGCTGGTCCCCGAGGCTGTGAGCACATCAGACTGGCAAAGCTTTATCTTCCATCACCCACCCCTCCGCATTCTCCGTCTCTCTCACTTGCTCTTTCGCTGCTGGCAGCATACCAGTGCTTTCCCAGGGCAAGGCCTTATGTAAACAGCCCAATAGCACCCAGCGGTGTGTGTGCTTGTGAGAAGGAGCATTAAATTTTCTGTGTGCTGGTGAAAAGAAAAACAAAGACAGAGACAAAGTGCCTTTCTATGTGTACTGCTCTTTGTGTGTCAGAAATGGCTGTTAATAGCAGTGGAGGTCAGGATCGCTCCAGTGGCTGATAAAGTATACACATAAAGGTTAGGATCTCTCTGAACCCACCTTCTGAGAGACTGAAGCCCGCTTGCTTGCACTTCCTTTCTTTTGTTCTACGGGCGTGTTTTGTCGATTGAAGATGATACGACGGCTGCCGTTTGATTGGTTGACAAAGCTGTCTTTTGATTGGCCCTCCCCCAGGGCTGTCCCGACCACGCTCTCGGACGACCTTCAGGAAAGTTTACCAAACTTTGCTTTGATACCCCCTCCTTTCCCTGTTCCCAACACTTCCTCCCTCTCCGTGTCTCCTCCATGCAGCCTCCCACCGGATTCTGCAAACAGTCGACAGCCTTTCCATGATAATGAACAGTGGCTCAATCTGCACAACTAACAACGCACAGAAGGAAATCATACAGCTTCCATTGCAAAGTCCTCCATTATTGCAATCTCATCTCAATCAGTGGCAATCAGCCTGCCTAGGAATATTAGGGTCATGCTGCTCTCCCACCGCTCAAGATGCAGCAATCTTGGGCGCTCTGCTCTCATCTAGAGTTAAATGTAAGGATGCTGATGACTGACATGATTTATGATGCTGTTTGATGATGTTGATGATTTTTCTGATTTGGAAAATCCAAATGCTGAGTACGCTATGCAAAACCTTGACGAAGCCATGCACATCATTAGAACATCCTCCTGCCACAGAGCTGGGAAGAGTGCGATGTTCAGAATATACAACAGAAAAACAACTGTCTCACACAACAGTTCATTGCTGGCACCCATTTTTTTTTCAACCTGTGCATTTTTCTCTGTCTCAATAATTTAAATTCGTGATTCTCGTGATCTCTATAATGATGCCAATTATGAAAGTGACACTTCTACAGGAAATATCAGTAAACATATCTCCTCTCCCCTATTACTTCTCCCTTCAGAGCAACTTTGAGTGTTATTGACAGAGAGGCTGAAAGACGCCTACTGGCATCTAGAGATAGGAGAACACCCTTCCTCCGCTTTGAAGTGCTAATTGTTGCTGTCATAGCAAGAATCAGAAAGAAGTCCTTGCCTGCTGCCAATTTGTTGCATTTTTTTCCAAGAGGAGTAATCTTGATGTAATACTTTGATCTATCTGAACTCTGTCTCTTAATTTTTTTCACCACTTGTGTTCTAACACAACTTCTGGCCCAGAGCTTATTAACCTTTTTCTTATTTACCTCACCCCTTATTATCAGACTTTATTAAAGTTTATAAACAACTTCCCCTTTGCTGTGTTCAGTGTCAAAAACTTCACTCTTCGAACCCGGAGGAAATAAGAATGATGCTCAAGGGTCTGTTACGTGTCTGTGTTTGTATGTCATGCCTCTGTGTGTGCATTTCCGTTTTCCTGCATCAATTACCCCTCTGTGAGAAATTGGATTTTTGCATGTGTGTGCAGTACAAGTGTGCCTTTGTGAGTGTTTCTTAGTGCTCCTGCCTCAATTATCTACCTGAGCAGAATCTGTGCTGGCACATGTCTCTGCTTATATTTGTGTGGGTGTGTGAGTGCATGCATCAGAAGATGCATGAATACCTGTGTGCATAATTAAGTGTCTGTGTGTGTGTATTTGTGTATCAGAGCAATGCAGTGTGGAGCACAGGGCCGGTCCTGGTTGAGACTGGCAGGCAGAGTTATTCACGGATCACAGCAGACATATGGGCAGACTGGGACTCGCTGAAGACATGCCCTTACTGCTGGGACTGATACAATGAGATAAACAGATGTGGAGGAGGCCACACACACAAGGAGTCATTTGACAGGCATGCAACTCGATGTCTGACAATCAAACACACTGCAAGACTTTTCAGGGGTGTGCAGGCTAGGGAAAGACTCAAACACAGGCATAGAAACATGCACACAAAACAACATAAATGGACACAACTGTGGCTGTTCATGGAGACACACAGAAAACTGAGAACATTTTCACACATGTGTACATAAGCATTCCACAAGCACACAAACAAACTCCCAAACCCTAGTAGGCTGATAACCCAACAGGGAGCACTTCATCAGAACGAGTGTGCCCTTATCGGCTACTGTTCCATCTCAGTGGCTCTCACTTCACACTTTCAGACTGTAACCCCTCACTAACAGCCCTATTTCTGCCCACAGCCCCTCGGCACTCTCTGTAGGTGCAACCGACTCGCTTTCTTTCACTAGCCTCCCCCAGCCTAACAACCCCCTCCCCATTCCCTTATCCTATCTCTTCTTGCCTCTTGTCTCTGTGCCAGCTCTGTTGAATGGTAGGGGGTGAAAGATGCAGCCAAAAGAGCAAAAGGAAGCAGGAGGAGGCGAGCAAGGCTTGAGGGGTTTGGAGGTTTGTGGAGAGGGCTTCATTCAATATGCCAGCTGTCCTGAGAAAAATACACACAGAGCTGACTGGTGGAACCTCTTGAACAAGTATCTCAGATACCCTCTGTCTCTGTGTAACCTGTTGGCAGGCTTTACAGAAGATGCACTGATCAAAAATGTACAAGTCTTCAGTTGACCTACATTGGTACTGTGAAACTGCTGCTGGTCATTTGCAAAGTGCCAGCAGGATTGGTGTGAGGAAATCAGCATTAAACAACTAAAACTGATGTGTGAAGTGTTTTATTTTATTTTATTTAACTTTTCTTGTAGCACTAAAAATAAGCTAAGAAATGACAACATCTTGTATGTAACTTTAATAAAGATGACTTAAAGAATTAGCATTATCTGTTACAGTATAATGCTGCTCAGGCTTCCAGTATTTAATAGATTAGCTCTGTGCATTAACAAAGCAATTTAATGCAAGTCATTTCCTTCATTTTCTGGATTTATTCCTGGTTGTCTGTTCCCAAAGCTGAACAGGAAAAAAAGCATCTGAGTAGGTTGCTCCATCTGCTTGAAATTAGTTAGAAAAGCAACCATTTTACATGGCATGGAGGAAATTACATGTTTTTATAAATATGCTTTGCCACTTTATGATCACTGATGCTGAGGAAGACTTGTGATAAACACGAACAAATTATTTATTAATACACTTTTCATCCCATTGCCAGGGTCTGAAGTCTGTCCTAGCTGCCATAAAACAAGATGCAGGGTACATCTTGAACAGGTTGCCTTCCCATCACAGAACTAACACAGAGGCAAATGACATTAATGCCATGCATGTTCACTCTAACACCTACAGTCAATTTAGAATCACCAGTAAGCCTAAGATGCATGGTTTTGGACTATGGAAGAAAGCTTTAGTCCCTAGAGAAAGCGTATGTAGACACAGCGATAACATGCACACTGTACAGAAAAACTGAGATTTGAACTAAGAATCCCTTTTGCTGTGAGACGACCTAAGTGGACTGAATCTATCAGAAACTGTAATGTTTAGCATCAAAGCAGCGACTCTTTAACTTGGTTGTAGCATCAAAAATGACTAAAGAAAAACCTTTTCAGCTAAGCCATGATATACAACAGGCCATTTCCTTAAAATAATTAACAGATGAAGAGGATAAAAAAATCAACCTCAGAGAACAATCATTTTGCATATTTTTTTTACATTAACAAAAAATTGCAAATGTTTCTAACTGTAGTTTTAAATAAATCGGTTCAGAGTTTTACTTAAGAGTCTCAAACAACAGAAAAATAAGAACTTATATTATTGTGCAAAACTTTGTCAATTAACTTTAATCAAGCTCATATCTGGAAAGACATTTCATCATACTTGAGACATGTGCTCAGCTGCAGTGAGTGACCATTATGCTCACGTTATATCTTGGACTCTGTGGTCCAATCCTTCAAAACTCTGGCTATAGGTTAGACTCTTGTTGTTTTTTTTACTTTCATTCTCATTAGCTGCTTTTAAAGCATTAGACAACAAATGGAAATACTTCCACTTGGTTAAGGACCATGGTTTGACATAGTCTTTGAAAACCATGTAAATTTCTCACAAAGCATTATTTGGTGACTCTTGAGATAACATACTGAAAAAAAATTACATAATGACATAAAAACTCAACTGATTGATGCATTAAATAAGCATCTTCAATGTTCTGCAAGGCCAAAGAAGCCTGGTGGCTTAAAGAACATTGTTATAAGCATTATAGGTGTGTCTTCCCACAATTATAAAGCTGCAGAAGTTTTTTTTGAGGTGGTCGTTTTTGTGGGTGCTTACAGCATCTTTCGTTACTGACCCTGCTCATAGAAATACATTCTCGGTAGCTTCGTGCTGGTGCTCCTGCCAGCTTCTCCAAACTGTGAGCATGCCAACAGTGATCAATACACTGACTGTGAATGAGCCTCATACAAGTCTACTTCAAAGAAGCCAAACTATCACTGTACGGTGTCAGTATCTTTCCTCAAAGGGCTTCCTAAGAAAGTCAGGTGTACTTGTAAAAATATGAAGTTGTGAAAAATGTAAAGAGTAACCTTGAAAGAAGAGTTCAGGACTCATGTACTCTTGAACCGCTGCACATTCACACATTAACTTACTGTTTCACATACAAAATTGATGACCCCATCAGCATCAAACATAACCTAAGAGGTAATTGTTATTAAAGAGTGATGATAGGTCTTTTACTAATTTTAGCACACGGTTGGAAAACCGGTTTTACTGTAGAGGTCAGAAAAACCTTCTTCTTTAAAGGAACTTTTGCTTTTATAAATAATCATTTTAAAAAAAAAAGTAGGGCTTCTTAATAAAATCTAAGAGCTTTTTTCAGGGACGTGAATCAGTTAACCCTGACTAAAATATCTACAAGGCACAATTTTCACTAAAGTAAAGCTTACTCTCAGAGCATTAGAGTTTCACTATTTCCCTTGGAGAAAAGAGAAACAAAAGTGTAAAGAGCAATACTGGTGGGCAGGAGAGGAAAGAGATAAAAAAAAAGGTAGGAAAAGTTAAAGAGGAACTGAAAGTAGAAAAGAAAGAGGTAGGCTGTGTCCAGATGTGCACCCTACTCCCTACATAGTGCCCTATATAGTGGTCACTCCATTTTTTTTAGGGGTGTCCGAATGTCCAGAGAGAATAAAATAGGGCACTTAAAATTACCCACGATGCATCTTGAAAAGTAGTGAGCATCGATGGTCACTAGTTGGGTCAATATAAACCACATGGCCTTGCAGTCAAAAGCTCAACATGGCGCAAGGAGGCGGAAAACATTTTTTATTGACTAGATATGCAACAAAAAACAAAATACACGATACGGAATAAAAATAAAAATATTTACACACAACTTTGGATTGGATTTGGAATGACATCTTGACGTGTGTTGTGGTTGCCGCGGTGACGGCTGGTAGTCACATGGTCGGTGGCGAGGGAAAAATAGGCAGCTTCATGTCCGAATTGGCAAGAAATTGAGTGCACTATGTAGTGTGCTATATAGTGCAGCCCTATGTAGTGAACGAGGGGTTAGGGAGCAGGGTGGACATTCGGACACAGCCAAAGCAATGCCTTCATACAAAACTGGCTAATATACTAATACCAAGTTGCACATGCTAACTTTAAGCTAGCTTTACCTTCTGCAAGGCAGCTAGCAGCACATTCTCAGATGGTGCGGCCAAAAAATGGCAAACTGGCCCAATTTTCTCAGAAAGTAATGATTTTAAGAAATTGCTACCTAACAGTCTGAAAGACCCACTGTTACATTGTCTATTTATATTGGTGCTAATTTCTTATATGTTGCGGCCTCAGAGTACTGAGGTTAAATAAGCTACAACTGGCAAAGGTAAAATCTGGGACAACCTAACAAAACAGTTTGAGAGACTGAAAGGTTGCGTGTCCGAGAAGATGATCAGCAGCACAGGAACATCACAAGGGGCCGTAGTCAGCATTTCTTTATCTCAGACTTCCAATACAACTCTGTAATCTGCAGAAAGACCCTGATTACTCTGCAGCTGCAGGGTGTATAAGTGATGAACAAGAAGCTAAGTAGGGAACTGGTCAATCACTTTGTGGCATGGTTCGGAAACAATCACCTCATTTTGGACACAGAGAAAACAAAAGAGATGATTGTGGATTTTAGGAGGAACAAGGGTAAGCAAAGCCCTATTTCCAGGAGGGGGAGGTAGAAACACCTGGAAGTTCAGGTGACTAAACGGGAAATGCATCACAGAGTACATTTAGTACAATGGGGCATAGCAGATTCTACTGCGTGAGGAAACTGAGATCCATCAATGTCTGCACCAAGATGTTGCTTGTTTTCCATAAGTCTGTTGTAAAAAGTTTGACTTTACAGCCATCTGTTGGGGCAACAGCATCAGAGCCTGAGACTTAAAGAAAATTAACAAACTGATCAAGAAGGGTAGTTTTGTGCTGGGGATAACTCTGGAGCCACTAGAGCTTATTGTACAAAGATGATTGTTGAACAAGTTGCTAAATATAATAGACTATTTTTCACAGCTTTTACACAACACAGTGAGGAAACAACAGAGTGTGTTCAGCAATGGGCTTCTTCAGGTCTGCTGTAACACAGAGGATTTTATCAGCTGTTTTAGCAGGTGCACCTGTGTTTCAGAAAAAACTTTTCAACACACAGACATCAGGTAGAGTCTGCTGTGAGTAATTCTTCACTTTCAGCTTGTGGATTTTTAGTTTTGGCACACAAAGAAATGAAAAGTAGTAAGAGGAAAGCAAAAGAAAAGGAAGAAACAGTCTATTTTGTTGCTGAGCTCTGCACCTGGGGACCTGCTGAGGAAGCCAGGTTTGGAAGGCCTAAAAAGCTCTGGTGTGTTTTATTGTGCAAGAGTGATTGTGACAGTGTTTGTGTGTGCCACATGTGTTTTTGTAACTTGTGCATTACTGTGTGAGAGAATGTTTCTATTTTGGTATTTATTGTGTGAAAGAGAGAGATAAAGTTTGTGTGGGAGATTGAGAGAGATAATTTGAAAGACAGAGTGAGAGAGGTGGAGATCCACAGATAGACAGGTGAAGTGCCAGAGAGATAACGTGATGGAAATGGATGGCTTTAGAAAGCTAAAAAAAGATGAAGAAAGTGATAGACTGGGGGATGCAGAGAGAGAGAAAGAGGGACCTTTGGGAGCCACTAATTCAAGGACCAGCTAATGCACACATCCATGAAGACCTGGAGCTTCCTCTTCAACTACAAAGGAGTCTGCTCTGTTTTCCTCTGAGGATGCCCAGCAGCACTCCTAACACTGTGAGGTCTTTGTTTCTTTTAGTTCCTTCCTCCCACTTCTTTTTCTATCTCTCCCTTTCTTCCTCTCTTTATTTCGCATCTGTACTCCACCTAATTTTATGCGTTTCTTCCACCGAATTGGTGAGCTTGTCTCTTATTTATTTGCTTTTCATCTTCTTTTTTCCCCTTCATCCAATGCCCTTATTTCTCACCTTTTTTTGCTGCTTTATCTCCCCCTCCTCCCACTTGCTCTGTCAGTATTGTATCACTGTTTGGATTTGCATTGTTTGCAGTGTAAAACATCTGCTTATTCTGCGCAGTGCATGGTGTTAATGACTGTTTACGTTGCTTCAATTGTTCATGTACACAAATTCCTAATATATGGTGTTGCTATTTAATGAAAGCCTTTATTCAAAGCAATTTGCACTGTATACTCACAAATATGTGGACACCCTTTGTGTGCTAGATCTGTTTCTCACTCTGTGAGCTAAGCCCCTTAGTTCCAGTTAAGCAAAATCTTGTAGGTACATCGTGCAATGACATTTTAGACCATTTGAAGTAGGACTCTTTCTTGTATTAACATGGAAGCTTATAAATACACAAAAACACAATTCTGTAATTTTTTTTTTCTTTGTGAGTGGAAGCACTTCAGGTTCATTGAAAATCTTTAGAATAAACTCTAATACCAGAAGAGAGCCAGACCTTATTTCTCCACATCATTGATCAACCTAACTAAAGCTCATGTGGCTGAATGGAGGAAAATGTCTGATGTCAGGTCACAAATCTTTTGGAAAGCTTTTCAAAAGAATGAAGAGTCTTGTAGCAGCCCAATGATGTTCAGTAATAAGGTATTAATGCATACATATGTCTTGTGTCTGACTTTGTAGCTGGATGTTTTTAATGTTCTGTCACTCAACCCCTTTGACCCATATTCATCTATGCAGCGTGCGCTTCTTTATTAGAGTTGGTAACTGACTTTGCACAAAACTTTTGGTCAGGAGTATAAAAAAATTTACCATTTATGTGCTACCAATGAGCTTATTTAGCTTACTTAGCTGTTATGTAATCATTCAGAGAGAATTTCTCTGAACAAATTCATTGTAATGTTAGCTTTTCTCTAGGTTTTAAAGAAAGTTTTGTCATTTTCTTTCCTCATTCATAGGAACGTCTGCTCCCACTGTTACTCTTTCTGGTGTCAATGAACCATGTGATTACCATTTGTGAAGAATTTATTTGTAAAACACTTACGTTTACAACTAATTTCAATAAACTCTACCTGACTTGTAGCATTGGTTAATGCTCATTTGTATGCAAGCAAGCTAACAAGCTACAGTAGGAAATTTGACGTGGTAAAATTTGTACCTGCCGACATCAGTGTGATGAATGTGAGGCTGTCAGTGCTTAGTTTGGCATTTCAGACCCTTGATGCCCATGTACAACATGGAGCAGTAAACATAGCTCTCTTTTTTTGCACGTTGAGTAACAATGTGTCCCTGGATGGAAATAAATTGAACTCTTGAATCTTTGTCAGGTCACGTACTCACAAATGTACCTGTTTTTTACCTGATTTACATTCCCAGCAACCCTCCCTATAATGCATGCTCAGTCTGATTTATTTGAACCTCATTGTTTCGCTCTACATCTCTAATTCCCCATGTTTCGCTCTTTCTTCCTCTGTTATCCCCTACCTCCCCTTCTTTCCGACTGCCCTCCTGCTTTTCTTGGTAATCCTAAATCGTGTGAACGGAGATAGAGTTTTCTCATTGTCTCCCCTGGCCTCTCTGTCTTTTATTCTCCCTAAATCTAAAGCTTCCTTTGCCCCTCAGTCTGACAGGACGCGCCTGTGAAACTGTTAATGCACTTGCAAACACAAACCAAGCACTTGAAGAAGGATTCTCTAAACACACACGCTATACAGATGCATCTATGGACACGATCCCCAAAAGAGTTCTATAGGAGCAAATCGGCCCAAATTCCAGCCTCATCCCAAACATTTTGAGCCAAGTCCGGCCCACTGCTTGCACAATTCCTAACGGCATTATCCAATCCTGCTCTCCTTTCACTGTCAGAGCATCACAAGAGCCAATCAGATTAGTCGTGGAGAGGAAATTGCAGAAGGTTTGGCAGAGAGTCACCAAGCCTGCTTTTCCCTTTCATGTTCCTCTTTCTCTTGTGCTCTTCCTCACACACAGACACACATATGCAAACACACACACACACTTACACATTCAAAGATATACACACATGCAGAGGACAAGAAAGAGAGTTGCCCTGGGAGACAGAGGCCGGGGTAAAAGAAGGATGCTGGCAGTGAAAGGGCCTGACCCATCTTTTGGCAACCAAGAGCCTCTCACCCCCCTCTAATGCACTGAAAGGAACAGTTCAACAATGCAGGGCAAAGTATTCAGGGTGATCCCTGGACCCCTGCACGTGCCTTCATTGGGCGAAGGAAGATAGGCCATGCATTTGCGCTTGTGCTCATGTTGGTGTGTGTATGTGTGACACTGGCAAGGAACTAAAGCCGTGGGACCCGCTTCTCCTTCTTCTTCCTAAAGACAAAGCAGGATGAAAAAAGAAAGAAAAAAACTCCCCTCCCTTCAAATTAGAGCTTCAATCATTACCAGCAATTTGTATGCAAACAGAGTCTTAATCACCGTAAATTAAGAACTTCTTCCTGAGATGTCTTGTGGAAGATGATGAATGGCAACAACGGGCTGTACGTTGGGGGGTTAGAGGAAATGATTAGAAACTTTAACTGAGAACCGACAGCACTACTTATTGATAGCTTCTCTGGGAGGGAAACTTCACCAAGCTGCTGACACCTGTCTGGTCTGCTTAGCTCTCCACATATGTGGAGTTGATTTGGTAGTGTAGGAATGTGCCTTCTGCCCTCTTCCTCCCTTTATTTATTAAATGAATAAATCTTTCCTGCATGTTTTCTCTCACCTTTAGCAGGTTGGACAGCCCTAATCAGTCAAAGCATTGGAAACACTGGAAACAGAGTGTATATGTAAATCTATATCAGAGAGCTCCTATCTGCCAGAGCTGAGCCCTGCATGTGTCACAGATCGATACAGCGTTTGTTATATTAATAACTCTAAACGAGGCTGTGCTCAGTCAGCCTTTTATTAAACACCCCTGTGTGCAAACCAGTCTCTGAACTATCATTCCTCCTCCCCCTCTTTTCTTCTGACTGTATTAATCAGCAACTCAGTAACTTCTTTATTAGATGGATGATCAACTTGAAGGCCCTCACCCACTGCAGTGCAAATTTGTCATTGTCAACAAATTACTTTTGAACGATCCTGACAATTTTGCAAAGATGTCTTTGCAAACCAACCTGCAGGAATCACAGGTTTTTTTTTCTTCAACCACAGCTGTCCACTAGCTTCTATTGCATTTAATACATTACAATTTAAGAAGATAAAGCAACACTGGTGCAACTAATAAGTAAGTCTGCTTTAAAGTATCTCAAGCATTTTATCACAACTTTATTCTACTTCACTTTATTCAGTTGATCAGATTTTTAAATTTACACAGAAATCATTAAACCGAATAAATAATAAAACTGACTAAACTATACATTTTGGATATGTGTACTATACACATGGAGGGGCTTTCAATAAATGATTCATGTGTAAAGATAATATATGAGAAGAAACAAACCTGTAAAAATGTTATTTTATTGACAAGACATTCAGGACTCCACAGTTATAACACTGTTAAAGCATTTTTATGAGGTTGTATTTCAGCCGAGTCAGACAGCAACTTGAGAAAGTGTCTCTTGTAATAATCTATTGATTTTTGTTCTTGGACACTAGTCTATCACAACACCAAACACTGTGAAATATTCTAGTCACACACAGAAAAGGAACATGGAAGCATGAGGTGGGTGTAAGAATTTACATATAAATTGTTTTAAATTCTGGTTAGATTCAGACACCTAAACCACCATGAGAGGTTTGGGCACAAACCAGAACCAAATTTCTTGGGTTTAGGCATTAAGAGCTACTTAGGAGGATTAGGTGAACATAATGTCTTGTCTTTAACGGATTTTTCACAGAATAAAAATTTTCTTATCTAAAGTGTAAATTCTGCTCAATCTGAAAAAAAAAAAAAAAAAAAATTATAATAAACATGGTGGAGCTACTCATTTCAGTCCTACAAGGGCCGCAATCCATCGGGTTTTTAATATACTCCTACTTCAACACACCTGAATAAGATGGCTCTAACAGCTAATCAATCCAAAGCCAAACTGAGTAGCCCAGGTGTAGACGCTAAAGAAGCCTCTGCTTTTTCCCCCTTAAAGTGGCATTGAGTTTTGACAGATTGTCTCGCTTTGGCGCCTAACAACAGCTAATTTTGGCATCTGCCTTGTATCCTGTCTGTTCTCTGAGTTCTCCCCAGCCAGTAAAAGTCAGTCTAATGTTGACTCCTGTCTCATCTCTTCACGGTCACTTTCTTTTCCTCACTTCTCCTGGTAATGTTCTCTTGGGTATCTTTGCTTAATCATCCATTGTGCACATCTAAAACAGCCAGTATGTTGATATCCAGTTACTGGCCATATTGTGCCGTAATGGAAAATTCAGCTGTTGTGAAAGTTGTGAAATGCGGATTCCCATTTCTGGGATGCTGCAAGGCAGTGACAGTCCCATGAGTGTCAGTGTCCCATCAAAAAGAGTCGGAAGCACAGAGTTGTAGGGTGGGAACCTTGTTGCTTTAATTTCAAAGTCTTGCTCAGTGTCACAGAAAATGAAAACAGTGTCACAGAAAAGGTTAAAATGTGTCCATTAGCAAAAATACAGTGTGTTTTTTTTTTTTGTTATTATATTTATTGTTTTAACAAGAGTCCAAGTAACAAACAAACCACATCCTGAGCAGATGTGAATGTATATTCAGTGTTGACATTCAGCCCATCTTTCAGTGGGAATAGCAGTAAAAATGCAAACATTCTTCTTACCTGATCAACTAATATACATAGATATAAAAAAAAATTATAATTCTTGTTGGCAGCACACTGCCTGCATAACTTAGTTGATAGCATAAATCATAATTACTATGTTCATGAACACCCCTTTTTTTAAACTATGATTGCAATATGGCTTTGGAGAAAAACGTTTACAGTAATTATCATCTCTTTTTTAACATACTAGTGAATAAATCATTAAAACCAATAAACAAATTCTGTTTTGTTGCACTTAATTGCCACAAGCAGATTTTAGCTGTTTAATTTGAAAGATTTAAATGAGAAAAGGATGTTGAAAATCTAATTTTCTACATAGTTTTCTTTCTAGAGTTGTAGGGAACAACAGTAAATGGTCTCTATCAGGTCCGTTCTCTCCACAGGAGTTACTGTTTGTTTTGTGGCGACGAGGCAAGATGAAAGGATATGATTTGGTCAAGAATGGTCACAGCATTATACCTCTTATGATTCCTTTGATTTTGTTTTCTGATTTCATTTCCTGTTCATACCAGTGTGTTTGCACATTTTCCCTCCAGTTAGTTTTAGTTTGAATCTTTGTTTTTTCTTTTGTTTTTTACGCACAAATGCTCCTTTTCTACAATCAGATTCTTTTTATTCTGGTTTTGCTTTTGTTGCATCACAGAGACATGCAACAGTTTCAGTCATGCAACTAGTGCACGCGGCAAATTTTAAAAGGAATTTATCTGTTCTATTTATGTATCAGTCTGATCGAACATCAGTTTTTGGTAGCTGGCAGTGTGAAATCTAAAAAATAAAGATGTCTCAGTGAAATAAACAGCTACTTCGATGATGTCTAGTAAACTTCAAGGCTGCTGTGTATGTATAAATATATTTATTTTTAGTGGTGCTTAAAATTATGCTCAGAAATGTTTTGAAAAAATGTTTAACTATAT
>JBAMHW010000022.1:18455428-18472105 GCA_037177495.1 Rhadinocentrus ornatus | reverse complement strand
TATATAGTAACATTATGACTGATTAGGCTTTTTCTCTAGATGCATTGGCTCTACATGTGAGCAGTCATGCTGGTGCTCAGACTAAAAAATGAAAAGCTTTGTAATATACATTATTTTAATCAGTAAAATGTTGAAAACTGCAGCATTTTATGCAACTTTGATGGGACAAACAAAAAATATTAGAGCTCAGCAGTAGGTGTGATGTAATTTGTGACTCAGCGTATCAGATTTGCTTTGCCGTGTCCTGATTAAATTTCATGGACAGAAATTAATGCAGATTATTGCTTAATGTACACTGTGGTGGATAATGATGCGTAAGCAAGGTTCCACTAAAAGAATGATGGAAATGCATGGAAAGGCTGTTTAGTTCTTTAATTACTTCTGGGGGGAAAAAATCAACATAGCCTGCATTTGAATATCAACAATCTGGTTCGTAGATGGATAAGGGGCTATCCTTTAATCAGCGCGGCATGGTCTTTAAAGGCAATAGGACTGCAGCGCTGCAGGATACATTTTTTGGGATTACTGGCCCTGATGTTAAGTTTGTGGATCTGAAGAAGCAGAACATGAGAGGCCGCTGCTCATAAAAAGTTTTTAGAGGGAATTTATCAATTTATCAAAGTGGAGGAATGGAATTGAGTGGAGGGGGTAACGGTACAGCGATGCCTCTTTTTTTAACCACCTGATGCCTTTTTTTGGTACAAGAAATGGAGGGGAAAGAAGCAGAAGATAAGGGAGGAGTAAAGGCAACAAAATGGTGCGAGTCACAAAGGAGAGGTGGAATATGTGCAGAGAAACGTGACAGAGAAGCGGAGACTGAGGGTGGAAGGAGAGGAGAGAAGAGAAGAAAGAAGTAAAAAGGTGAGAAAAGAGGAGGGAAAGATGAATTAAAAGAACAGGGAGAAAGGTTTTCTATCCCTCCTCTCCAAGCTCTAAGACTCTCATTAGCAGTATTGATTTGTGGCTTTTCAGGTCTTTAACACTGATATGCTCATCTCAGACACACACACTCTCCTGCACTGATCCACACACACTCAACTCTCTCTTACTCTACATACACACACACACAACAAAGTGGGGTATTATGGTAGGACTGTTATGAAGTCTGTCCCTGCATAACAGTGAAATTTCAGCTCCATAAATAGCAGAGTATGCATTTTTAATTTCTCTCCTCCTTCCTAAGAAACACTGCAAACCAGTCAGGTTTTTACTCATATCTTTTCTGCTATGATTGGAAATGTGATTTAAAAAATTATGTTGCTGATATTTTGTTTGAATAATTATACTCACAAGTGTACATAAAAGCTTACATAGACATGTCTTATACTTGCACTAAATCTGATGAGCAAAATATAATGTAGAAAAACACACTAATTTGTTCCTAATTTAAACAATATATAATTTTTGTTTTGATATAACTGGCTGTTTAATGTTTTTTTTTTTCTTTTCTTTACATATTGCTTTATTATAGAGGTGGAAAAGCTCAGAGGCAACAGTACGTGGTTGAACTGAATCTTATTTATTGGATAAACAGTTTTAAAGAAACATAGGCTTCCGTTATAGAAATTTTAATTCTGATCATTTTCATACACATTTATCTTTATATTAATGCAATGATACATGTTAATCTTAATGTAAAGTTTCATCTGCAAGTAGTATGTTTATGAAGACTCTGCAGACACCTGTCTGACTCCAGGTGATGGTTAGTTTAGGCCAGAGATCCTCAATCCTGGCCCTCTAGAGCTGATGTCCTGCAAATTTTAGAAGTTAACCCGCTGCCACACACCTGATTATGACTCAGACTTGTACAGAACTTTAGGTCCAACTCATGCACAAGTCTGCTAATTACTCACTTATTTAAGTCAGGTGTGTTGCAACAGGTAAACTTCTAAAACCTGCAGCACAAATCAGCTATTTTGGAGGTGCACTACGGCTGATTCAGCAAAGAAACCAAACAGAGCATTATTGAAGAAAGTGAGGAAAGGAAGAGAAAGTAAGAAAACTAGAGATGAAACAAGTGTCAACATCAGACAGATTTTTATTCGCTAGAGAGTTTCGAGATGAGACAGGATGAAACGATTTTTGAGAGAACTGTAACTGCTTTACATTAGCAACTGTTAATCCTTGCATATGTATGTGTATGCATGCATGTAGGTTAATAATTTTGTTAATATAAGACAAAAAAAGTTAAGGGGAAAATATGTACGTTTTATTACTATTCACTAAGACTGGGATTGTGCTTTGTTATCATCTAAATGTTTTATAAGTTTAACCATTTCTGGTTGTCCTCATGGACTGTAAGATTGACAAAGCCAATAGGTTTAGGCATGACAGCAATAAAGATTTGCAATTTAGAGCAAATGGCTGAAGTGTTTTTACTGTCTGTGAAAAACAACAACAACGACAACCAGCTATTACCCTGTAACACTCAGGACGGGGTCCACATGGAGACAAGTTAAGTGTTCCACTTAAGCTTTTTATCATTTGGACTCCAAAAAACAGTGTTTTTGAAGTCTGAAACGCATTTTTTTAGAACTACATTTTAAAGTGAACTAGAAGCCCTCCTCTGCTAAACTATTGTAATTTTCTTTTTGCCAATGATTGTGGGCATTACTTTTTGAGCTAGAAGCACCAATGGCAAAACTGTCCCTATTTTCCCATTGTAGAGAATCCTTTAAAAATTTCCTGGATCCAAGCGTTGAATTGGATCATCCTCAACATCTAATCACTTGTTCCTTATTCCATTTCTGAGACAGACAGACAAACTAACGCTGAAGAACACATGACCTCCACCATGGCAGAGGTAATAAATCTGACAACACCAACACTTCGTTTCCGTGTTTACTATTCAGTAACGCGACTATTCAGGATGTGACAAGCAGCAGCGACAGCGGAAGTGCCACGCATCGTGATCTCAGATCGCTTTTCTCCAAGAAATTTGATTGAGGAAATTTTGACATTTTTAAAACACTCCGTGACAGACAAGGCATCAAGGATGAAGAGCCAGAAGATTTTGCTTGAGTTCACCGAAATCTTGCTGTTGACTTTAAAGTACAAATAAAATGAGAAACCTGGGTTCATCCTATTTTAGGAACAACCGCATGGTGAATATCATTATTTGATGGCAGACCTCAAGGATGATCCAGATAAATCCAGAACTTACGTTCGGACAAATTCACCCTGGCACCATGCGGCTGAAAGTGTTTGCAGACTGCACTGTCTAGCCTTCTCTCAGCTCATTGGTTAGTCAATGAAGCCCCTCGCTGGTTGGTTGTAGTGCCATGTAACAGCGACCAAAATGTAACATTTTCCTATTTTGTTTCATATTCATATTCCTTTTGCATTGTGTTGTAAGCCCCCATGTGCACGTCTACATGAACGAGCGCAACATTTCACATGCACGAATGTCGTCTGCCGCTTGGCTGGAGGAGGGCAGCAACTTTCACCTCATCACGCAAGTTCCATAGGAAATGAATGGAGAAGGAGCGAGGAGAGTCACCTCCCATGTGTGGGATAAGATAGACAGGAATGGGACGCCTTTTTTCACTTTAGCATTAAAAGAAAGCACTCATCAACTCAAAGATGCCCCGATTTTTTATTTTTTTTACTACATTATATTAAAGTCATTTAGCTGACGCTTTTTATCCAATGGTTAGGCTGTAGTGTTATGGGTCTTGCTTAAGGACCCAACTGGAAGGTGTTAATGTTTGCCCCTTGGGGGATTCAAACTCTGGTCTCCCACATTGGAAACTAATGCTCTACCAACTGAGCTAACCAGTGAAACTGCCCTTGTTTAAATGGTGTAGCCACAACAGCTGCCTTGTTTTTTCTACTGTCCTTGAAGCATCATAAATTCAGGGGGCGGTTTGGGGTTGAACCACTTCTGCACAGTCTCCATGTCTTCTTCTCTGTTTTTGGCATATTTCTGTGGCAACAGTACATAGACACTTAGAGGTCTGGCATATGTACTGCAGCGTTTTTAGTGATTTAATGTGTTAACACACATGTCTTTATAATTCAGTCTTTTTGGGAAATCTTTTAAAACTTAAATCGGCTTTGCCTCTGTGTGGATAGCCTTCTTATAGGTTCTTGTAACTGCATGCGTTATACATTGATGCAGCAATGCTGTCCATCCATTGGTCCATTGTCTATACCTGTCTTAGCAGCTATTAGGCAAGAGACAGTATATATCCTGGGCAGGTCAGATCCTGACATGCTTTATAGATAAAGTTTATTTGGATAATACCGATGGGCCTACTTGATAAAAATAACTTTAGGAAGGCATCACTTTTCATTCAAGCAGCAACACACATGCAGATATTTGCAGCTAAACTAAAGCCTTATTGATGAGTTAGCAGTGTGTGAATTCAAACAGCAGCAATCGTTAGCAAGCTACACCTTTTTAAATGCTTTCCTACTTCTGCAGAGCTACACACAAACTCTCTCATGCATACATCTTCTAAACAGTCCTTGATTGGACATTGTCGCTGACGGGGTGATTTCTCTCACAGCTACATTGTGTGTGTTAGCTGTCATGTTCATGTGTGTGTGTAGGCAATGGCTGTTGTGTATTGATTTAGTCGAGAAGAGCTAAAACAGCCTCTAACAAGAATCAAAGTGACAGAAAGCAGAGTAAGACAACTAATGCACCATAAATCGGCCGCTTCACTAAAATGAAGCAGCTATGCGCCTGCACATGTTTGTGTAGCTCCTTATCTGATTCACGCTTACTTTGCAATGGAGATTTGTTTATATATGCACAGAGGATGTGCATTTACATTTGCACAACTCAAACAATATTTAGATCAGTTTTAATTCTCCAAGCACCCAGAAGTTGGTCAATGTTATTTCTTAAAACTGACAGAGAAAAGTTGGAAAAAACTCAAAGTAACAGAATTATGCACCAGACAGTAAAAGTGTGTGTTTGGGTGGGAGTGACTATTTTTATAATCCAGTTTCGTCCCAAAACTTGTTTATATTACTTTAAAATAGATAAATAAATAAATAAAAAAAAACAGTATATATTATGGGATTGAGAATGAATGCAGAAAGTCATCTAAACTTCACAGATACCAACAAACAAAACTCACAAGCTCAAATGATTAAACATGCATAGATAAACACATCATGGATGCATGACATGAAGTTACAGTACATACACACATACATACACACACCCCCTCCAGAGGGGTCCAGAGGTAGCTGACAGCTGTTCTGAGTGTTGAGAGGCAGAGGAGGGGGTTAGTGTGTGCGCGTGATGGTTTGGTGAGGCAGTGTTTTCTCTGAGGTGGTAGACAGCTCTGACTTGAAGGTCTAGAGGAAGACTGGAGCTACGGCTCCCAGCGGAGCGATGCATGTATTCCCTTCTTCTTTCCCTGTTGTCTCCCCCTCACTTTGCTGCCCTGCTTCTTCCTCCTTCCTCCCCCCTTTTCCTCACACCTCCTCCATTTATCTCACACCGCATTGCTCCCAAACCAACACGTCCTGTTCTCCTGCGAGTACTTTCACTGACTAATTTTACTCTCCTCGAGCATGTGTGTGTTATGGACAAGCAGGGACTAACAAGACCCGGCTGGTTCAAACTTAGAAACCTTGCTGCACTGCAGATGTGCTCCACTGCTCTCTAACAAAATCACACCTATGGTAAATGTTTGTGTTTGTTTTATTTATTCCATACTTGAGTAAATACACCACAGAAGACGCCCCGCTCCCCTCCTAAAAATGAACATCTTCATAGAAAACTCAAAAAAAGGGACTGATTACACTTGATTTATGCCAATAAGTCCACCTAATCATGAATACCAATATCAGGCTTGTCCCAAGTTATTGCAATCACCGTTTTCCAATTTGCAGATCTGTTGACAAGGTGCTACGTGTTCAGAGAAGCAGACATCCTTCATGTAAGCCTTTGTTCTAGGTAATAAAACACCAATAAAAAGGATGTAGTGCCATTTACAGACCTTTACAAAGCCAGCTCTGAAATATAACTATTAGTTTGATTCGTCTGTCCAGGTTAATTTGTTGAAGGTAGTTTAATTTGTATTTCAGGATCCTTGAAAATGCAGTAGCAAATATGATGTTTTAAGGAAGATACCATCTAAATGTCTAAGAATGAGCTAAACGTGAAAAGGTTATTGAAGATCTGCAGTTCAGTTCATTTAATTAGTTTTTTCATTTCTGCTCTTGAAATCCAATATCTGAAGAAAACCCAAGGCTCTTTCCTTTTATTTATTTATCATTTTGTCTTCATGGTTACAACACAACTTATTAAAAAAGATACTTTGTAGTAAGTCATTTGTTAAAGTAATCAATAAAATCAAGGTGATTAATTTAAAGCAAATAATTATACAACAAATAAAAAAAAAGTATATCAATTTTTTTTTTCCAAAAAACAATGTAAATAAAAATAAAACAAGAAACTAAAGTTGGGTTGAATAGTGCAGTTTAACTGTTGTTTTAGTCCAGTTTCTCAAAAGTACATGAAATACTCAGAAAACAGAAAACGTTGAAAGGAGGAAAAAATAAAGAGTTTGTGTTTCTCAGCATGAATATCAAGTAATGCATTTCTTTGAATGTATTTCTTTGAAAGTCACCCCACGGTTTGTTTAGCTGAGGGGGCGAAAGGGAGAAATTATGATGTCTTCCTTACCTCGACCAAAACGTTCGATTTTAATCACGTAGTTTTTAACATGTGACAAATGTGGAGTTTTCTGGCCTCTTAAAAAGGATGTAAACATCACTGTGTTTCCTCGTGTAGTTATTTGAATGTCTGCATTAAATAAATAAATAAGTAACTTACAGTTTGAAAAAAAGAAAAATAATTATAAATAGTTTCTCTGGACCTAAACCAAATGAATTCTTCCCATTTTGCTGGTAGGCTGCATACAGAAGGCATGCTTACAGCCTCCTTGGTGTTTGTTCTAAAATACCTCCCACCACTCATTCACAGTACGAATGCAGCATAATGATGGCCTCAAATGTTAAAAAAAAAACAACAACAAAAAAACCAACTGCGTAAGCCATGAGAAAATTCAAAAAAGCAAATTACATTTGAGATGCAGCTTTGATGAGAGACACAAGCTAAAAACTCCCACACATGTACTCTCAGATCACTAACTGAACATTCATGCACCAGAAGCATCGAATGCCACTGTGATCATTTTCCTTGCTGCTCAAGTCATCACTGCTGACATTAAACTGAAATATGTAGCTATGTACAGAACTTCTGAAGCATATTGTTGCACCAAATTAGACAAGGAGACATACTGGACATGTCACTGTTTTTAACAAGCTAATTAGTCACGGAAAAAAGGCCAAGCTGTAGAGATAGAAGCTTTCTCAGGACAGTGATGATTTAATAATACCATGGACTTAGTAAGATAAAACAACTTGCCTCTGTGATTTTCCTCTAATCCACATCTGATAGCAGCCATAAATACCACAGCTCATGAAGGAGGTTGAGAGGATTCCTACATCTCTGGTGACTTGCTTTTTGTTCGACTCATCACTCTTGAATCTCTCTCTACACTTTTTGTCAATAAAATAGAAAGTTATTTAGTTACAGTGGCATGGGAACATGAAACTGACTTAAAGGCACTTTTTAGTTCTGTGTGTCTCCATTTCTGTATTGAACTCACTCTCTGCTTACTTTCTGTGATGGAGAGGAACAAGCTATCATTTTTCAATAGAAGACCTGTTTCCTTGTATCTTCTACCTTCTCCCCTGTGTTTGCTGTCTGTCAAATGGAGGGTGATTTAGTAACATTGACAAGGAAACTCTAAACTAGCAGAGGGGTGTTTGTGTGTGAGTGTGTGTGCATGCTTTCTCTCTTTTCTCTCCTTCACGTGATGTCAGGAACATAGGAAGCTGAAATGAGGAGAACTTCTTGCTTCCCAAAATTCTTCCCTTTTTTTCCCCCTTTCTTTGGTTTGTTATAATTAGATTTTCTTCGTAACAAGTTGGTCAGGTCTTTTTTTACTGGCTAATGGAAAGGTCTAAATCTTGTGCCTTTTAGACAGATCTTGCTTTTAGACATAGATCTGTACAGGAGACTGTAAATTAAAAGAACACCATTTAAAAAAAAAAATCTGCCATCATCTGCTCCAGCAAAATACGTTATTGGTTATCAAATCAAAGTCAAATGAAATGGATTCAATAGGTTGTTGTCAAGTTCTACACAATGACCCATTAACTTGAGTCGGGTGTCTTTTTAGATCCCTGCTTTAAGTGGTTCCATTCTTTATTTTTACAGGTCCTACAATGAAAAGTGATCTAGTTTTTTTTTATTATTTAAATTATTTTTCTAAATGAATAGGCTAATCAATTACTCAAAGCTTTGCTGTGACTACAAAGAAGTTATATAAGATCATCTCAAATTTTATATTTTAATCATTTAGTTGAGTTGTAAGACTAAATTATTTTCACCATCAAGAAGGTTTAGTGGCTGCTTGTTTTGTTTATCTAACATGAAGATAAAAAGTATTACGGATGACTCCCCATTAAAATTTTACCAGAAACATGGATGGATCCAGATCCAGACCAGCATTAAAAGTTAATCACTTTAAAATTGGGCCATGCCCCACCTTTGGCATGAAAACAAAATAAAAAATTCAATAGTCTGTTGTCTTAAATCTAGCATGTAAAACTAATGTTATATGATAATAAGACAGATATTGTGACATGCTAGTTTAAAAAAAGTTCTAATAATGATGAAAATGATCTTACTGACAAGTTTGTTGCTACGTTGGACAAATTTGCATGTTGTGCATGCATTCCACTTCTCTTCCTCATGACACCTTCACCCCCCATTAACTGAAGTGAGCTGTAACCACCTACTGCCAGTATAAACACTAAATTAGCTTGGAGACACTTTTTCCTTTGCTTTGCTGCCCATTAAATAAAGAAATGATGTGCCTGTACTGTACGTGTCATTTACTTTACTGAATAGAATCAGCCACGCTCACCCGCTCGCCTTAGTGAAAAACACCCTCAGACTTTTAAAAACCAAGATCCCAGGATAGGAAGCAAAAACATTGAAGCTTTGAAGTTTCAAACATAAATGTAGTACTTATATCTAATGCATGTCGGTCACCAAATGCTCTTTGATGTAACATTCCCCTTCTCCCTTTCCTCTCCACCCTTCGCTGTGTGCTATTTCTTTAACAGCGCTACAGTAACAACAGTAAGTTTCCCTAAATGAGTTTGGAGTCTTCTTTTTTTTAATCTAAGCATTTCTGTGTGTATTTTCTCTTCCTGCTCTGTTATCGGATAGTAAGAAAGCACATACTTTTGCGAGACAAGAACAGCATGATTTTTTTTTTTTAACTTAATCAATTGAAGCATCTCCCCAGGTCTCCCCCACCTCCTCCATCTTTTCTCACCACCCTGCTTGGGGTCCATTAGAGTGATGGTTGTCTGCAGCAGTGAGGCAGCCAGACAAACTCTCTTTTAGGGTTTTTTTCCTCTTGACATTGATTCAGCTGCTCACTCACGCATCATAGGAAAAACACTTGATTCTCACTCACCCTCTTTATATGTTTCTCTTTTTGTCTCTACATGCTCTCCTCTTGGCATGTGCCTTTATATCCTGCTTCCCTTTTGCTTTGATGTTTTTCCTTCACTAGCTCATGTCCTCTTTGCACTTTAAGCTTCACTCTTTCCTGCTCTTATCTTGTTTCTTGCTCATGCTTTTGGTGGCTCCTCTTTCTCCCATCCCAGTTACTATGTCTTTAATTTATTCATTAATTTATTTATTAATAATTTTTTTGTAAAATATCTCCTCTCCATTACTTTGCTCTCTGCACACATAGCTCCTTGGATTCTCACATTGCTTTTCTTCACCCTATCTGCATCCAAGCTGTACTGAGACCCTTTTGTTAAGTTAAAAGTGGTACCACAAAGTAAATATAACGAAAAGGACAAATAAAAATGTTACTTTCGAGCTACAGAAGGATTTTCCCTTCTCCTTCACACATGGGGATGAAAATGGAAGCTATGTTAGAAAGACTTTCAGTGTTTTATTGGATTATTTCTGCATTAACACAGAAGAGAGCAGTTTAAGTTGTTGTACTGGATTGGAAGAATTCAACCTGAGACCCCCAAAACGAACGATCTTGCAACTTTTTTATCTGGTAATAAAATAGCAAAGGTCTCTGTGGTGGTCGGTGCATCGTAGAACCGATCCTCTGGGTTTCTCACAGATGCTGTAAATGTCAACAGTAGCACTAAACACGCTGGCCTGGCAGAATTTTTAATTTTAAATAAACAGTTCTTAAAGTCTAAAACTAATATTATTCCAGATTTTTACAGCCAATAATGAGTTCAGGTCTTTCTGTAAATATTTTTCAATTTATCCCACTTGTGTATCTCAGTCACAAACACAATGGTTTCCTCTGAGATTCAACATTTTCAAAAGTAGGTCACAAATATGCCCAGCTTTTGCTTTTAGTATGCACATTAGCCCTGCCTCTGCCTGTACCAATCATTAACCTTACTATATTTGCAGTAGCAAATATTATCAGATAAACCTTGCTCCTGATCACTAGAAATGGCAAGTCCTGGCATTTCAGCTACTCACATGTTAGTGTTGTTCTAGCGCTGGCTAATGTAGCAAACATGATGAATGGGCTGTAGATGTCTGGTAAATTCCATATTGTTTTTATTTTCACACCTGCAGTTTCAGACTCAATGAACAACCATTCAAGGGACATCATTAAGAAACTTTCATCATTAAAGCTCTTTTTCTTTTTTCCTCCTCTTTTCTGCATGCACTGGAGCAAGAAAATGCTTTTTCCTGTATGAAATAGTTTTCACCAGGATCTGTTAACAGGCTTATTAGAACAAATGGAAAATGTGGTTGTAGGTTTTGGCCTCTAATGGAATTTTAGACACATTCATTGATATTTTCTGATTTATACAGCAGTTCTTGGACTTGTTTTTCCATATTGTGGAGTTGAAAAAAAAGGGAAAAGAGCTCGGCAAGTTATTGCCTTTCCTTTCAGGATTTATTCCTGCCATCTGTTCCCAGAGCCCATATCTGAATTGGGGAAAAAAGGAACATTTAGAATCTGCTTCAAAACTATGTGAAAATACATTTTAAAATATTTAATTGGATGGATTTGAAACCATTTTGAATGACTTCTAAGTATGACAATGCATGTTAACATAGTGCACCACTGTGTACACTTTTCTTATATACATTTTACATAACATCCATTGGGTTAAGGATAGGGCATGTTATCCTCCCACAGTAATTACTGTGAAATGCCATACAAAAACTGCAAAAACATCTACTAATAAAATGTTAAATGGCTGTGTGCAATGACTGACCTATTTTTTTATTTTTTTTAAACGGGCTATAACTGTCCTGTTGCTGTTGCCCTAATCAGGATGCTCTTGCATCCTGATCCCAATCATGTTCTCCCCATTAAATAAAAGTTTTAAGAAAAATATAAAGTAGACATTTGTAAATATACAAAATACTATCTGAAAAATTTTTCTTCTTTAGGTTTAAGTTTAGTGGCCTTTAGTGGAAAATGCCCAAGTGAAAATAAACTACTCAGCAAAGCCATCCTGTTTTGTTTTATTTTTTCCCATTGCCATTTTTTCCAACTCCTCCTTTCTTTGCACTTTATGCCCCCCTTTCGTCACTTCTCTTTCCTTCGTCCCACTCCTGCATCTCCTTCCTTCTCCTTCCCTCCTCCCCAGAGGGAATGAGTAAGTGTATGCTTGAGTGGAGAAGAGAGGTGGGTCTTGCCCTCCCAAATTCTATTTCAGAAAAACTCGCGCTCAGAGAAGCATGTCTACCATCAGAGAGCAAATGCTGGCCTGCTTTTACAGTTCCATAAGACGCAAAGGAGCTCACGCTGCACAGAGATAAATGTGAATCCTAAAACCAATAAGAACACCAAAAGAAAACAGACGTCAAACGCTTTACCCACGCTTGCTTCCTTTAACCCCGATCCATGTGATGTAACATGGAAGAGCCAGAGCGGAGTGTTCCCACACCTATACATGATTCATACCAATGTAAAGACACACAGCGGTACGCATACATGCAATCATAAAACACACATGTACTCATATGACCTCTTTCTTTGTTTTGCTTCTTTTAGTGAGTTTTGTCTCTTCAGTCTCATAAGTAGAGCTTGCAGCGCAAACACACACACACACACACAAGAGGAGCACAGCTGGCAGAGGGGATATGAATTATACATCCAACCTGTCTCTATGCATTAGATAGAAAAAAGGAGAGATGAAGGGGGAGAAAAAGAAATGACAGCCATGTAAAAAAGAGATAACGTGTTCCTGATCATGTTACATGTTACCTTGTGATGATGAGCAGCAAAAGAAGCTGTGGGAGGAGGCAGAAAAAAGGAGGTTACATCCTTAAACTATCTATCACTAACAGTACGGCCTTAAGACAGACACTTGCGTTTGTTATGGGTGAGAGTGTTTTATGAGCCTGTGTGTTATGCATAGGTCCACAGCTGGATGCAGAAATAGCTCCTAGCAACATCTTTCAGCTGCTGTGATGCTCATTGGTTCACAGTTCAAAGAGTTCTTTCCTCTGCAGATGGTGGGGAGGGGGGGGTTGCGCACACACAAAGACTTGGAGTCGACTGATTTGGGCAGAATTTTTTATTTCTTTACTTCCCAAAACCACTATCCTAGCCTTAAATGTGTCTGCTTGGTGGAAAAAAATGGCAGCAATTCAACAGCCGAAGTGCTTCAGGGATGATAGAGAGAGACCTCCATTTTTGTCAGAGATGCAAACCAAATCGACTGTGGTGAAAATGCAAGAAAGACTTCCTGCCTGTCACGCTGCTGTCAAGAGAAAGTCCTCATCTCTCTGAAGAGTCAGCTACTTGGGAATAAAAATAAGTTCACATATTTTCAGATTGAAAGCTGTCCAGCTTTTGTTGGAGGTTCCTGTGATACTGGTTGGTTTTCACACTTTAGATTCTTGTTTAATAATTCAGCTTCTTTTTTGATCCAAGGCTTTTTTTTTCCTGTTCTCTTCATGTTTGTTTCATTAGTTTCCTTTCAGAAATGAAATGGCCTTTTATCAGCTTCTTGTTCATTTGTTTTAATCTTAGCTGACAAATTTGGTAATATTTTTTCTTCATGCATTAATTTTTCATCACAGCTTTGGAATCCGGAGTACAGAATTTATAGAGGACACACTCACACTATTTCCAAAAAGCACCGTGCATGTTAAGTTTTCCTTAACCACAAATTAGGCTTTCAACTCCCCAGCGACTCATTCTCTTTAAGGCTGTTAAATTTTAAATCTGTAGAAATGCTCATGTTACATGTTCTTTTATGTGTTGTTTTTGTTTAGTTTCAGCCTCTGATTTGCAGCATTTCTCCCGTTTTTGAACATTTTATTTATTCTTTTTAGAAGTGACTTTGACACCCTGTCTTCTGAAAGTTCATCTTTAATCAGGATTTTTTATCTGGTTTGTTTTTAATTCCGTTATCACTGCCCTGATAAAAGCAGATATACAGATAAGGCCTGAAGAGCTTTCATGAGAATTGATTCCAAACCCTCACCCCCCAAAATGGATTAATTAATCAATCACGGAGCAGCCGTGATATGAAAAAGAGAAACATCTGGGTGGTGCAGTTGAATGTGCAAAGAGAGTGGCTAGTTTTCAATTCTGCAGTGAATTCACTTTATTTATAACTCGACATAGAATTATCATGCTTTATTATGTGCTCTCACTACTTATTGTCCATGCTACGCTCACTGCTGATCTATGAGCAAAGGCAAAAGCACATCTATAGTTAAGGTGCTCAAATTCATTCATGCACAGTTACTCATTTGAATAATTTCTCTTTTTCACATTTTCACAGAGAATAGAAGAACTGCCACTGAGAATGAAAATGTTCTGAAAGACTGAATGTGCTCTTTGTCACACTCAAACACTCCAGATGTTACCTGTGGATAAAAAAATTGCCATCAGATTCAAATCCAAATTTGGGTTAATACAAACTTATGAAACAAATAATATAAAAATAAAAAATGCCAGGAAATGGTGCACATGCAATGGAGACTATTTTAACAATATAGTACATACACAATACTTCCTCTGCACGATTCTTCCCATCAGCATCTTCTTCCCTGTCATCACCTTCTTTTTTTCAACTCAAACCTCATCCGTGAGCAGGAGGGATTTTATTATCCACAAGCAAGACCAAGCTGGGAAAGTATTTTATATTTTTATCCCAGAATTTTCCTGATAGGCTTATTCCGCCCAGAATGTGAGATTTCCAACTTCTCTGTGGGCGGATCATTTGGATGCAGACAGTGGCAGTTGGTGTCACAGCTGAGAGACACAGCAAGACACAACAAGGCCATCAACAAACAGGAGGCTGGATTTAAGAAGAAAAATGCTCTGCTGAGAGCGATGCCACTTCCTTCATTACTAATGTTGTTGGCTAAGTAGCTCCCCACTTGCTTTGGTAAGAGTGGTTTTTTGGGCCAAGCGGCAAAGAGGGCTTCTACATAAAAGGCAGGTAACTGACACTCAGGGCCAACCAGGAGAAAACAGCAGGGTCTTTGGATTTATTATTCTCCCACCTTAAAAGACACTTAATTAGTTCACCAGTTATTTTCTTGCAAACAAAAATTTGTTATAAGTCCTATAACTGCTTTATGGCTTCTCTGTCATCTGCAAACTAAATATTTCTTGAATTTCGGTTATTAATTATCTACAAATGCAATCTCTCTATTCAAGTCAATATTAAAGCCTCAACAGTTCACAATTCCTGATAAATTTACATACCGATTTTAGAGCAGTGCGGTGGCACCTGTTCTCCAGAGAAGCATTTTACTACCAGTAACTGGGTCATCAGAGCCTCTACCATCAGTCATGTTTCATCAGGATTGGGTGATACAAGGCAGAATGTGGAGTTAAACCAAATGAAAATCACAGCTTAGCTTTAAAATGAATATCTCAGGAAGCTCTGAATCATAAGTATCATTGTAGGTTAAAAGTTACTCATTAAAGAAAAAAAAAAGGTATTGTGATGATCTAAGGTTACATGTTAAATTCTTTTTGTGAAACACTTTATTTTCAGTCCGTCAGATCTGGACATGCAAATTACTCAGACACGATTACACTTACAAAGGTTTACAGTCAGACACATCAATCAAAGTGAATGGCACTAGTTTTACGTTTTCCTCATAAATTACATGGTGACAAACACTCAACATGTTCTCAGTGTGAGCTTCAGATGTCTTTTCAGTCCATGTACTTCTTCAAATATTCAACTAATTTTAAGCAATGGTGTTTTAATAAAAGGTGCAAACTCTAATAAATATAACACTCTTGTGGATTCAAAGGAATGTCTATCAGGGATGGATTGAAAATTTGAATAAAACAAAAAAAAAATTTTTACAGTGAAACAACAAGAATTTGGCATGCAAAGTTTGTGGTTTTTGAAACAAAGGACAGAAACCACACACAGTCATGAAAATGTAAATAGAAAACACTAATAGCCTTATCACACCAGCAGGGCCCCGTGCTGGATTCCGAACTTAAAATGTTCTTTTAAAATGTAAAAAGCTGGTCTTTAAATAGGGATTCTTTACAAATCATGATGCCATCAGTTAACAAAGGGTTCACCAAAAATGGCCGACCAAATAACCGATAATCTTAAGAAAGTGAAGCAGCAATACTGCAACGGGAAAACAGACTTGGACAAAAGTGGAGCTGGCACTTGTGCTTACTTAATGTTCTGCTCCTCAATCCATTTCCTTCATGCAGTTCACTAGTTTCTACAGCATCTCATTATTCACCAGGACAAGTGTTTTACCTTTTAAACGTCCTGGTGAGCAGAGCATGAGTTACTACAACTGAATGCATCATGCCAAAAATCACAGATGCATTAATTCTGTCTGGAACATTGCCTTTACACAATTATAAATCAAATCAAACTTTATTTATAAAGTGCTTTTAATGCTGAAGGCAATAAAAAGTGCCTAATGCATTAAAAAAAATTGTGCATATTTCAGTTGATGCATATTAAAATTAAAACAAGCCTTTACACACATCAAAAATATAATTACATAACAATAATTAATAAAAACACCCACTATTAAAATCTTTCACACAGTCGCACGCACATACATGTATACACACACACACAACGCAGCCTGCCCCCCATTCTGTATAACTGTATGACTCTCTAATCTTTTGTCTCCAAACTGAATATGTATAAAATACTAAAAGTGATAAACATCTGGTTTGATGCTGCTGTGAGGAAACACTATCATGAGGATCCATCCACACTAGGAGCCAGTTCACCCATGTCCAATAGCGGCAACCACCCCGATCAGGGCAGTCCGTGGCCACACCACAGCCATAAGGCTGCAGTGCAGGGCCCCAGCTACCCAGACAAGGGCGATCACCGTGGCAACAACCCCCAGACCGAGCAGGCAAAACCCCCGGCGTGGAGAATCCCCATGAGGAAAACACTGGAGTTAAAACGAAGATTAAGTAACCTTAAGAAACACCAGTGGACATCAGGGTCCACAAGGTTTCATAATTTAAAAAAAGGTCCGATAAATAAGAAGGCTCAAGACCATTAACTAACTCTCTCTCTCTCTCTTTCTCTCTCTCTCTCTCTCTCTCTCTCTCTCTCTCTCTCTCTCTCTCTCTCTCTCTCTCT